>JASDQU010010599.1:310781-327150 GCA_032191745.1 Picea mariana | reverse complement strand
CGAGCTCTTCACCTAATCCTCTGATAGCATTAACAACTTCATCAACTCTAAGAAGATAGGTTGCAATATCTTCCTTTTCATTCATCTTCAAATTTTCAAATTCTGCTATATGTTGTTGAAGCTTGACCTGCTTAACTTTTGGATCACCTTCATAGTTATTCTTGAGTTTGTCCCATACCTCTTTAGCAGTGCTGCATCCCATCACTTTGTTAGCAATGGTTGGTGCCAATGCTGCTACAATAACATGTCTGGCTTTTGAATTACAACTCATAAGCTTCTTCTCATTTGGATCGGTTGGAGCATTATCTGGGATTACATAGTCATTTACATCTGAGTACCAAATGTCTACTCCCAAAGTCATTAGGTAAGTTTTCACTCTACCACTCCAGTATGCATAATTTCTTCCATCAAATTTTTGAATCCCATTTGAAATGTGCTCATGGTCATCCATCTCTGCTCAGGATTTTTCTTCCAGTGGTTAAACTCTTCCGAAGGCAACCTTCTCTGATACCAATTGTTGATACTGAGAGGGGTGTGAATCAGTATCAAGTACAATTTAAAACCTTTTTCAACTTATACTTAAACTTAAACCATTCAACTATATCCAATGAGCAATGAACAATAGTATAAGAGTTACACCAATACACCATAATACACCATGCACAATATATGAGAAATAATCAATAGTTATTGTTCAAGGGAAGTAATGACTTCCAAAGGTAGCTACAACTTCCAAATGTAAAGGGAGGGATAAACCTCCAATATCAAGAGAGATTTGAACTCTCCATCCTTGCCCCTTCCTTCCACCCAAGAATATATGAGAGATAATAAAATTTTACATTAAATCATCACCATCAACCAATCATCACATATAACTTGATAATGCTTCCTGAGACTTCTTTAATTTCTCCAATTCTTTAATTCTTGGAGTACTCTGATCTTGTAGATAATATTAATCAATGTATTCTCTGAAACTCCTCCAATTTTCACTCCTTGAATCCTCCCCAAAAAGAGGTTATAGAAAGAATGGTAGACTTTATTCAATTTTGGTCTATTCAAGAGAGTGAAATTGCACAGAATGCCTCGCGCTCAATAATTAACATCCAATTCTGAAACTCACATACAAGAAACTAGAGTCTGTACTGTTTCCAATGAAATTCTTCCCACTTCATTTGGATTTTTGATGAATAAGTTATGACTGTTTTACCCAGAACACCTGTTTATTGACTAGCTTCAAGACTGGTCACAAACCCTATCTTCCACAGAGTGTATCTCCATAATTATAGTGAATCAAGAGCTGAAACTTTTACCAGAGGTACCTTGATATGTATTCTCAATACCATAGCGATTTCACCATCTGAATCATTCTAGAAAAAACGTTATAGAAAAAATGGTAAGATGACCTGAAAATAACATACCTTAGAAATCCTCCCTTGAAATCCGTCCTTCTTTTCTTCTTATTTCCTCTGAAATTTGACTTGTATCAAAATGAATGTATAATAATGTTTATTTATACCATTTATGTCACTTTATTTTAACATTAGGGCCGACCTGACACTTTCTTATTTTGTAATTCTTTTCTTTAATTATCTTCAGGGCCTACATGTACTTCCTTCTTCAATTCACTTTGTCATCTTCAAAAATTCATTTCTCCTCAACCATGAGGATCCATGTGACGTGCCACATACTACTAGAAATAACATGATGTATACTATCCATCCATGGGTGTTTTATCTACATGTGCATTTTCCTTCATGTCCAAATACCTTCATCAATCTTGCAGTCCAAAACCCATGACTATGGTTGACATCAATGACAACAACCAATCTTCCAACAGGACCTAGCAATTTATCTGGTGGATGTAACCCACACTGGGTGAACCATGTATATCTATGTCTTTATTGTATTGTGTATCTTCTGTGTTTTATTTATGCATTTTGTTAGTAACATTTCTTGTCCAGGGCACAAGAGCATTCGAGTCAGCGAGTCGCATGAGGAGCGCATGAGCGCAACGTGGAAAATCTCATTTCAGGCCCCCAAGCAAGCGAGCGGGTGAGATTATATCGTCGGTGGTCCAGATTCATCCATAGGAGTAGATCAACGGTTAGCGGAAAATCGCAGTTAGTGGAGTTGCACCGAGATTAGTGCAAATGCATCGAGCCCATATTATATGCAGGGAAGGATAGCAACCGTCTGTCCAAAGGATACGTGGCGTGTAATCTGGTCACGTCAGCTTTTCGCCAGTCGTGAGTTTGAAGGGTGAAAGTTCCATATCACTCTGCATCGCAAAAACCTGAACCCCGAAGCACAGAAAGCACCCAGACTCAGGCCCACGGTATCGCGGAGCAATCTCAGTCGTCCATCCACAGGAGACACCCAGTGTGTGATTAGGTTCCTTGCCATTTCGCCCATCGAGATTTCAAGGCGCAAAGAGAAGCTCTGTCATTTCACAATGCAAAAGGTGCTGGGAGTATCCAGGACCCAGGCCCACAGCATCGTCGGGAGAGTTCAAAATCGTCATATCTAGAGGGACGTGTGGCACCAGATTAATCCGTCTCGGCGTTTCGCTCATCGCGATTTCAAGAAACAAGGATCAGCCCCTTCCTATTCGCGAATTCCGAAATCTCCTTTGAGAGTAAATGCAAGGTGATAACCCATGGTCACGTGGGAAATAAAAGAGTTGCGCAAAGGGGGCCAAAGGCATTGGGTCCAGTCGCCGAAAGGTTCATCACGTTCTCCGGGTGCCATTTGATCCGACCTCAAGCCTGGTTTTTGCTTGAAGTAAATGAAGGTAAGAAAGAGTGGTTGAAACCTATCTTCATGCATTAAGTGCAAGATATGGAGAGCCTAGCCAACGGTCTACTCGAGAGGGTCCTGTGTACCATTTTTTCCAAAGAGGCCATGCCTAGTCCTCTATTAGCTAGAGGGGTTCTGCACATGCTATCTTGGCTCTTAATGGCTCAGCTACTCCCCTTACAGGAGCCATGCGCAGTTAAGATGGCATCTAACGAAGGATATCTATCCGAATTTGGATGAGAGGACACCAAGCCATGGATGGTTGAGAAAGGCTCCCGATTGTAAAGTTTTGATGAAGCGCTGGTCGCTCTGGTTAATGTGCAAGGCATTTGAGACTTCTTACTTTATGGATGTCAACTTATTTTCCATCTCTTTGTTTACTATGTTAGAACAACTCAGAATTGGAGGATCTAGTCGAGTTGTAGCTATTATAGGATGATGTAGGTTGGATCACTGTAACAGTTGCATTGTTTCTAATCGGTTCCTATGATTTTCTTAGCGCTGAATGACTTGGAATTAAAGGATTCAGTTGAGTCACCCCTCAGCTCCTTGAAGCTCTGGACCAAGAGGATCTTGGCCTTTGAGTTTTTCACCCTCAAGCTTCCAAAGGCCTGTCGCCTCAGGCAGTCTTGCTCGCCCTTCTCAGAAGTCTTCCATTTACCACCCTTTAATCCATTTACTAACAGAAGTTGGATCAAGACCTCCCTTGCTTTCTACATACCAGGCTCGGTTTCCTGAGTTAAAGCTATATTTTCTTGAGTCTTTACCCATCTGATCACCCCATTAAACAAATCGTGACATAAAACTGATGGGTGTTGTGCTCTGCTCTTGCAAGCAATCCAGGAGTGACTTATGATGCTAACATTTCTGGCGCCGTTGTCGGGGACGAAGTTGAAAATTTTCCCTGGGATCGAATGACATTAAGCCTCTGATTCTGAAGGTGCATCGGGTATCAGATCCTTTGAAGACTGCTATTGTGCACCTGGAGACTCCATTGTGATGACTCCACTGTGATGAACCTGCCATGGTAATTGTGGCTTTCAGAGGCAGACACACGCGGTCTCATCCACAACTGCCTCTAGCTACACCTGAAACTGATCCGGAGGTGGTTCTCAGAAAAGAAAATGCCTCTGAAGAAGAAGCTTCCACCACCGAAATAGGTAACCCACCATATCCTTTTGTAAGAGCTCCATTTTCTCCTCCTCAGTTTCTTAACCAACCTCCTTCAGAGGTGTCCCATTTCCTGAATTTCAGGCGTGTTCCTACTGAGTTTTCCCCTCCTGGTTTGGGATTGGAGGGAGAGATCCTTGTCACTCCCCTCTCCTCTGAAGCTGTACCTTAGCATAGACCCAGGACTATAGAAGATTTCCCCACTCCTGCGAAATGAGGAGCGTCTATTGACTTGAGCCCATTAGCCTTCTCCTTAAATCCCCTTTTGTTTCCCATCCCTCTTCGAGAATCATTCCCAATAGCCCCTTCGCGAACTCCTTCTCCTCCAACTTCTCCTCCACCTAATATTCCTATGGCTAGTGCTTATCCCCCTCTAAATAGAATGGATGCCATAGTCGCTGCCATATATGCTCCCTTAATCCTACCTCATCCTATGAATCCTCTCCCTACTGGAGATTACTTGAAATACATGCCCAAGTTTACTGGGGAAGGGGACATAACTGCAGAAGAGCACCTGGCTGCCTTCTACAGTTATGCAGACAACCTGAACATTGAAAATATAGATGTCTGAATGAGAGTCTTCGTCCAAATCCTGGATGGTGAGGTGAGAAAGTGGTTTAGAGGATTAGCCCCCAGATCTATTGCTGGGATCGAAGCCCTTGATAATGCTTTCCTAAGGCAGTGGGGAGATAGGAAGGATTTCATGTATTACATGACAGAGTTCGGGTCTTTGAAGAAGATGGATGAAGAGTCTGTCTCTGACTTCTCCAAAAGATTCAATAAGATGGATAACAAAATCCCTGCCGAAATAAAGCCTTCAGAAGCCTCAGCCAAGATTTCTTATGCTAGTGCGTTTGGCCCCCATTTCTGTCTTTTATTGAGAGAAAGAAGAGCCACCTCCTTAGCTCAAATGCAAGATGTGGCCATAGAAGTGGAATCCAATGTATTAGCAGCTGACAGACTGAGGAACAAGGCCGACGCAGATAGAAGAAAGGGAAGGTCGGAAGCCTCGACTTCTGGCCCATTGGTGCCCCACCCTCAAGTGGATGAACTGACCAAGATGGTGAAGTCTCTGTCTACAGAGATGGAGAGAATGAAGGTGGAAGGGAGGAAAGCATACAATTGCCCCCAAAACACCGAAAATAAAGGAGGTTTTAGGAGGCCAAACAATATTAATTCCCCGACTGTGCAAAGGGAGAGGGGAAGAGACAGAGAAGACCAGAAGATTCAGGCCCCTTTTCAAAATAAATTCATGACCGAGGGGGAAGAAGGGGAAACATATGAGATAGATCCTGAAATGCATTTCTTCGGAGACACTCCTCCTTTTCCTCATCTCACTCAATCATCATACGAGGAGTCTCTCATGGAGAGTCAGCTAAATGAACTGAGCAAGGGAGACAAGACTAGTGGCAGCCAATGCAGGTATGATCTGCGTTCCAAGAAAAAGACAGTAGCACTTGATGTCCCTGGGCATCCTACTAGAACAGAGAAGCCTGCTAATGGAGTAGCAGACAGTCATAGAGGTAAGAAGCCCCGACCCCTCTCTCCCATAGTCCAGAGTCATGTTCCCGAAATAAGAGAAATCCCAAAGCTTACATCTTCTTTTAATTTCAAGCATGAAATTCAAAAGATCAGAATCCCTGTGCCCCTGACCGAATTGATTAAACATGAAGGGTTCAATAAGCACTTCTTTGAGATTTTACAGTCTGAGGTCTCATGCCTTCCCACAGACTCCATCAATTTGCAAGATGAAAAGCCTGTAGTTATTTTAGGTCCTATTGTAGAAGACAAGAATGACTCATCCCCTCCCTTCTACACTTCCTTGAACATACATGACAAGGTACTGCATAACTGCTTGATGGATTTGGTGGCTTCTCACAACCTCATGCCCAAAACTGTCATGGAAGAATTAGGGCTAGAAGTCACCCGAGCCTATCATGACCTCTATTCCTTTGACTCCAGAAAAGTTCAATGTCTAGGAGTCATCAAAGACCTAGTCGTAACCTTATTTCAGTTGCCCATGAAAAGTGTGGTCATGGATATTGTAGTGGCTGATGTCCCCCCCAAGTTTGGTATGTTGTTGTCAAGGTCTTGGATTAAAATACTAGGGGGAACTTTGCAAATGGACCTCACATATGCTACTATCCCAGTGTTTGGAGGAGAACATAGGAGGCTATACAGGGAAGCCCAATTGGCCTATATAATCAGTGATGAAGCTAATCCTACCAACCATCCTATTTTTTCCTTAGACACTGATTTAGGTTCTAGTCTACTACAACTCACTCATGCTCCCAAGCCTCCTCTTAAACTCAGAAAGCAGCCCACCACTTCCCATAAATTTCTTCCCTCCATCACCCCCGTCTGGAAACTGTTCTTTGATGGAGCCTGTTCTAGGGAAGGCACTGGAGCTGAGGTGTTTTTTGTGTCACCTACTCAAGAAACTATATCTCTGTCATACAAAGTAGAATTTGAAGCTACCAACAATGTGGCAGAGTATGAAGCTCTTGTTCTAGGATTAAGAGCTACAAGGGAAATGGGAATCCAGGAAGTAGCAGTGTTTGGAGATGCAGAGTTGGTGGTCCAGCAGATCATAAGCACTTATCAGGCTAAGAATCCTCGACTCAGGAGTTACATAAATGAGGTATGGAACCTAATTGATAGTTTCTTCTCAGCATTTAACATTTCTTTCATCCCAAGAGAGGAGAACACAATGGTAGATTCCTTGGCTACATCAGCAAGAAATTTCACAAGCAATTTCAAAGTACCCTTGCTTCCCAAATTCAGATATGATGTAGAGGTAAAATACAGGCCCTCCATACCTGACAACGTCAAACATTGGAAGGTATTCGAGGATGATATTGAGATCGGGAAGTTCTTGGAGATTGTTGAAGAATTTTCAGAGATGCATATCGACCAAGACTCTGTCTCTGAAGAAAAGCTTGATGGGGGTAATTTTCTGAATAAGATTGCAGAGCGTAACATTGTGCAGCTGCCCAAAAATCATATTCCAAGCGGACTGGTTCCTTTGGAAAGGATTTTTGATAGAAATGATGTGTCATTAAAAGGGGAAATCTCAGAGGATGACACTGGTACTATTCGGTGCAACATCAATACCAAGAATGAGCCCAAGTTTGTCAAATTGTCAAGAAGCCTGACAGAGGAGCAGAGGTTTGAATACATTGGAATTTTAGAGGAATTTGCTGATGTTTTTGCCTAGATCTACGAAGACCTCAAAACATATGACACTTATGTCATCAAGCATAAAATCCCGTTGAAAGGGGAGGCAACGCCATTTAGGCAGAAGCTGAGACAGATCAATCCTATGCTGCTGCCTATCATGGAGAGGGAAGTGAAGAAGCTGCTTCAAGCTCAAATCATTGTACCGCTGAGATATTCGAAGTGGGTGGCCAACTTGGTACCAGTAAGGAAAAAGAATGGAGAAATCAGACTTTGTGTAGACTTTAGAAACCTGAACAGGAGCTCACGAAAGGATAAATACCCCTTACCAAAGATGGAACATATACTACACAGGGTAACAAGAGCCTCCAGGATGTCCATGATCGACGTTTTCACTGGCTACAATCAAGTCTCTGTTCTACCCGAGGACAGGGAAAAGATGACATTTACCACTCCATGGGGCACATTCATGTATGCCAAGATGCCTTTTGGATTGATGAATGCAGGGGCAATGTTCCAGCGTGCCATGGACATAACTTTCATTGGTGAAAAGGATATATTTGTGGTCGTCTATTTGGATGATATCACAGTGTTTTCAAAATCTGATAGAGAACACTGTCGTCATCTCAGGAAGGTTTTCCTGAAATGCAGAAGTTTTGGCATTTCATTAAATCCCAAGAAATCTCTGTTCGCCATGCAGGAGGGGAAGTTACTAGGCCACATAGTATCAGCGGAAGGAGTCAAGATTGACCCTAGCAGAGTTGAGGCAATACAAGCCTTATCAATCCCGAGGTCCAAGAAGGAGGTCCAATCCTTCCTTGGTAAGATTAATTTTCTAAGGAGGTTTGTGCCTAACTTTGCCGAGGAGGTAAAACTTATAATAGCCATGCTAAGGAAAGGAAATGAAGTGAGGTGGACTTCTGAATCGCAAAATTCCTTTGAGAAAATAAAGAAGGCCTTGTCTGAATGCCCCGTGCTTATCAGTCCCGATTACTCAAAGGATTTCCTTATTTTCTCCTTTGCTTCATCTGACACGGTAGCCACTGTTTTATTACAGATAAAAAAGGATGGGCTAGAGCAGCCTAATGCCTATTTCAGCAGAGCATTGAGGGATGCCGAAGTCAGGTATGACACTATGGAGAAGTAGGCCTATGCACTGGTAAAGGTCCTCAAGGCATTTAGAATCTATGTCCTGCAGTCAAAAATCATAGCTTATGTCCCCTCAACTACTGTTAAAGACATTCTTATTCAGCCTGACATAGACGGGAGGAGGAGTAAGTGGATAGCCAAGATTCTGGAGTTTGACCTGGAAATAAAGCCTACCAAATTGATCAAAGGTCAAGGTTTAGCCAAGATGTTGGTTGAAGCCAATTTCCAAGCTTTGGGGATAAGTTTCATCAACGAATGCTCAGGAATCCAGCAGGGTCAACTGTCTGACATGGACCCTCAAAGGGAGCCCCCATTGGCTCGATGTCCTTGGTATAAGGATGTCATATACTTTCTGCAAGAGTTGTGGCCTCCAGACGACCTGTAAAGAAACAAAGAAAGGGATCTGAAGCTCAAGGTAGTCAGATATTGCCTTATCGATCAAATTTTGTACTGGAAAGACCCCCTGGGGGTGCTTTTAAAATTCATGGATCCACAAGAGGTCGACAGAATCATGGTCGAATTTCATAGTGGCCTATGTAGAGGGCACCATTCCTGGAAGACCACAGCCCACAAAATTCTCAAAGCTGGGTACTACTGGCCCACCTTGTTCGCTGATGTCCACAGAGGAGTTAGAGCCTGTATCCCATGACAAATATTTTCAGGAAAGAAACAGCTCAAGTCTCTGCCTTTAAAGCCTGTAGTTGTTTCGGGACCTTTCCAACAATGGGGCCTAGATTTTATTGGAGAAATCCACCCTACTTCCAGCCGGCAACACAGATGGATCTTGACTGCCACAGATTTCTTTACTAAGTGGATTGAAGCTTTCCCCACTAGGAGTGCTTCCCACAAGGTAATCATTGGATTCCTGGAAGACCTCATCGTAAGGTTCGGCTGCCCAAGAAAGATTGTTACTGATAACGCAACCTCTTTTAAGGCTAAGCCGTTAGTCAAGTTCTGTGAACAATTCAGGATCAAACTAATTCACTCCACCCCATACTATCCCCAGGGAAATGGTTTAGCACAATCCTCCAACAAAAGCCTAACAATGATTATCAAAAGATTATTAGAGGACAACAAAAGGGCTTGGAACTCGAAGCTAAAATTCGCTCTATGGGCTGATCGGGTGACCACAAAGAGATCTATAGGAATCTCTCCTTTCCAGTTAGTCTACGAAGCAGAAGCTATCCTCCCTTCTCAGCTGGCTGTTCCCATAGTGAAATTCTTCCAGGAATATCAAGAAGAGCCCAATGATATGATCCAAAGAATTCATCAGCTGATAGAAGTCCAACAGGCCAGAGAGCAGGTAATGATCAGAATTCGGGACCATCAACAAAGGATCAAGCAGGTATTCGATAAGAAGGCCAAGAAGGAGGAGTTCCAGATAGGAGACCTGGTACTAAAATGGGATGCTCCTAAACAAGATAAGGGAAAACATGACAAATTTGAAGCCCTATGGATCAGGCCCTTCAAAATCTCTGAAGTTTTCTCAAATAATACGTATAGGTTGCAGGATTTGGAAGGTGAAGAAGTTTTCAACAGCCCAGTAAATGGGTATTTTCTTAAGAAATGTTTTTTCTGAGCCTTCGGTGGCTCCTTTGTTTGTAAATATTGTCCTTTTAGTTCTTTGTTTTTATTTTTATTGTTTCAGCTTAGTAAATGACTCCATAGCCCAACAACAAGGCACTGGAACTGCAAAGTGAGTCCTTAGAGCATCACAGGGATGACTCTATCCCCCATGGAGCCTAATGTTAGTAACATTTATTGTCTGGGGCACAAGAGCATTCAGGTCAGCGAGTCGCATGAGGAGTGCCCGAGCGTAATGTGGAAAATCTCATTTCAGGCCCCCAAGCAAGCGAGCGAGTGAGATTATATTGTCGGCGGTCCAGATTCATCCATAGGAGCAAATCAGCGGTTGGTGGAAAATCGCGGTTAGTGAAGTTGCGCCGAGATTAGCGCAAATGCATCGCGCCCATATTATATGCAGGGAGGGATAGCAGCCATCCATCCAAAGGATACATGGCATGTAATCTGGTCACGTCGGCTTTTCGGCAATCGCGAGTTCGAAGGGTGAAAGTTCCATATCACTCTGCATCGCGAAAACCTGAACCCCGAAGCACCGAAAGTGCCCAGAGTAAGGCCCGTGGTATCGCAGAGCAATCTCAGCCATCCATCCACAGGAGACACCCGACGTGTGACTAGGTTCCTCGCCGTTTCGCCCATCGCGATTTCAAGGCACAAAGAGCAGCTCCGTCATTTCCCGATGCGCGAGGTGCCGGGAGTATCCAGGACCCGGGCTCATAGCATCATCGGGAGAGTTCAAAACCATCAGATCTAGAGGGATGTGTGGCACTAGATTAAGCCTTCTCGACGTTTCGCTCATCACGATTTCAAGAAACAAGGATCAGCCCCTTCCTATTCGCGAACACCGAAAGCTCCTTTGACAGTAAACGCAAGGTCACAGCCTGTGGTCACCTGGGAAATAAAAGAGCTACGCAAAGGGGGCCAAAGGTGGCGGGTCCAGTCGCTGAAAGGTTCATCGCGTTCTCTGGGTGCCATTTGATCTGACCTCAAGCCTAGTTTTTTCTTGAAGTAAATGAAGGTAAGAAAGAGTGGTTGAAACCTCTCTTCATGCATTAAGTGCAAGATATGGAGAGCCTGGCCAACGGTCTGCTCGAGAGGGTCCTGTGTACCATTTTTTCCAAAGAGGCCATGCCTAGTCCTCGATTAGCCAGAGGGGGTCTGCACATGCTAACTTGGCTGTTAATGGCTCAGCTACTTCCCTTATAGGAGCCATGCGCAGTTAAGATGGCGTATGACGAAGGATATTTGTCTGAATTTGGCTGAGAGGACACCAAGCCATGGATGGTTGAGGCTCCCGATTGTAAAGTTTTGATGAAGCGCTGGTCACTCTGGTTAATGTGCAAGGCATTTGAGACTTCTTACTTTATGGATGTCAGCTTCTTTTCCATCTCTTTGTTTACTGTGTTAGAACAACTCGGAATTGGAGGATAGAGTCGAGTTGTAGCTATTATAGGATGATGTAGGTTGGATCATTGTAACAGTTGCATTGTTTCTAATCGGTTCCTATGATTTTCTTAGCACTGAACGACTTGGAATTGAAGGATTCAGTCGAGTCACCCCTCAGCTCCTTGAAGCTCTGGACCAAGAGGATCTTGGCCTCTGAGTTTTTCACCCTCAAGCTTCCGAAGGCCTATCGCCCAAGGCAGTCTTGCTCGCCCTTCTCACAAGTCTTCCATCTACCACCCTTTAATTCATTTACTGATAGAAGTTGGATCAAGACCTCCCTTGATTTCTACATACCAGGCCCAATTTCCTGAGTTAAAGCTATATTTTCTTGAGTCTTCACCCATCCGATCACCCCATTAAACAAATCGTGACATAAAACTGATGGGCGTTGGGCTCTGCTCCTGCAAGCAATCCAGGAGTGACTTCTGACGCTAACACATTTTATTTTTATTTTGTTGCTCCACGATCCCGTTTTTCCAACAATAATTGAGTTTCTCCTTCTTAAGATAGGAAGAGTTTGGGGGATGAATAAAAGAAGTTCATACTTTCAAGGATAAAGGGATGCAAACTCAATATGAAGTGAAATTTCTCCAGAGTGCATTTTCTCTCAATCATGAATTAATTCAAGGATTGTATATGGCTATTGGCACATGGGCAGACCCAGGTTTCAACGCTTCAACAATGCACCAACAAAACCCTAAATACTGTTCCTTTTGACAACACCTGCGAAGCAGATGAAGTCTCAACCGAGGTAGAGGCAGGGGGGGTTGCAGGACTCAGGTGTCTACAACCAAGTTGGGACACAGATATGTGATTACAACACTTAATAGAGCACTTAGCCAACAATATTCATTAGTTCATGAGTCTCATTCACATCGCAGACTACACCCTTATTACAGATCAACACAATAACAATCAATATCAAGTACTTACAATCACTTATCACATAACATTAGCTCAGATATAACATTCATTCATCTTTAATACCATTAAGAACTAAAAAAAAACATTAGATGCATTCATCATACATTATAATAACATTAAAAACATAATGCACATCACACAAGGCACATCAAGACACAAGATATATGTGGTTCACCCTAGTGTGGGGCTACATCTGCCAACGACTTCTTCTTCTTTATTAGCCTTCAATATTCTTACATTCATCTTCTCCTGTGCACAAATCCACAGAGCCAAACTTCGTAGAGGACATGATATCTGTGCCCAATGTGCTAGATCCTCCTTCCCAAATCAGGTTAAGGCATAGATCCAACTCCTCAGTAGCACAAAGCCTTACTTTACACAGTATGTCTGCACAAAGCCACTTACAACTTCTTGCACTAAGCCAACATTAACACTTACAACATATGGTGCACATATCCCACTATCATCACCACCTCTTACATCGCTTAGCTACTTATTTATATATTTACAAAAAGGCCTAAACATGCGTAAACCCATGGGCCGACATCCCATAACCCATTTCATAAACCCTAGTAAACCCTTTGACGGGTCCACAAGCCCACAAAATGAGTGAAATCCCATGATCTCAGCTCTACTTGGGTGCTCCATCTTTTTCCATCCTATCGAAGTCCCAAAAGTAGTCAACCATGACCAATATTTCCTCAAAACTTGGTCAAGGGCCAACATGCCCCCAACACTCACCTGTGACTCGTCCCGAGTCACTTAGATCTGGGCAAATATCATTCAAAGGCCTTGACTTACTGCTTTGCTAGAGCCTCCTGCTCGATGAACTCCTGAATCAGTTTCTCTGTAACATGCCCTTCCGGGCGTTGTTCCACTATCATAACCATTTGATCCAGCTGCGAGCCTTGTTCTTCAATCTCTTCAAAAATCATCCAGGCTTCATCCTGCACCGACTGTAGTCTCTGTGTAACTTCCATGATTCTTCTTTGGATGGAAGTAATCTACTGCTGGACTGCACACTGTTCCTGTGATCTCTTCATTTGCTTGACCGCAATGAGTAGCTTCATCTGCACTTGTAGTGGATGCATGTTATTGTGCCTCCTTGAGTTGTGCTTCCAGTTTCCTTAGCTCTAGATCTTCTGTGAGGCATTCATAGGTTTGTGCACTTCGATCACTCAACTATTTACATTCCAATGTGCGGATCTTGATCCTTCCAACTACGCTCTTAGCTGCTTACTCCCTTTGTTCGTGCACTTCTTGCGGAGTGCTCAACACTCCTTGGAGCTCTAACTCCATTATCCATGCTTGAAGCAGCTGAATGGCCTCATCAAGCTTCCCCACTTGCATATCGACTGACTCTGGTTTCTCGTATGCCAAGCCTGACACAGAGCGATGTGCTTTATTTACCACTTCTTTGACCGCAGTCTGCTCTGGGAGAAACTGGTCTTTTTCTTTCTGTATCTTTGCATTGTCCTCCTCGAACATTGCCTGAATTTCATCTTTCTCTTTCTCGTAGGTGTTTACATAGGATTGCACAAATCGAAGTTGCTCCATGACCTCCTCCTTTTCTTGCTTCAAGGATTTTGTAGCCTGTTCCTTTTCTTCTTGGACTTTCTGAAGCTGGGCCTCTGTTGCATCTGCTATTCTTTGTAATTCTTCACTTTTCGATGAAGAAGGCACAATAGGTATTGCGCGGCTTGAATGGATGGCTTGCTGTATCTCCTTTATCTCCTTCTCTATTCTTTCATACAACGTCTCCTGCTTTGCTCTATAACACTGCAAGATATACTCTAAAGCATCCTCCATGGCTTGGATGATTAGATCGACATCGTATCTTGTGAGTGTGGACTTCATCTTAGTCTTATTAGCACACACCTTCTTTCTTGCCGAGGGTTTCTACAGAGAAACGTTTCTTTTCTTCGATGTTTCATCCTCAGTAAGGGGATCCTTCAATGGTGTAACTTCACCATTTCCTTGCTTTTCTCCTTCTTCCCCCCCGCTTTCTTGATTTACTTCATCCCCTCCTCGTCCTGTGAGTGATTCAGGCCCACTGTATTCTCAGGCGGTGTCCTCCTCATCGGTCTCTATGTTCTTTACTTCCTCCTTTTTCTTATATTTATTCACGCTAATCTGCCCGACATGCTTGACTCGGGTGACCAAGGGCCTTCCAATGATGTCGGGGTCAGAGAGTTCGGAATCGTCAACCGATACAAGGAACTCTGTTGGCCATTATTTGGTGATCTCCTCCATATCTTTGTCGGTTAGTTTATAATAGGATTGCAACTCTTCCTTGCTTTCATCCCTATGCGTAGTGATATAAATAAAGTGTTGATCTGCGTGGAACTTTGCTAGCAGCTTGTACTAGTGCAATGTGTTCGGTGTCATGCGTGGGAATGCCTAAATAGCATGCTTCAACTACTGGTAGTAGGCATGCAAGACAACGTTCGACTGCCACTGCTTTGACATATAATTTGGATACCACAAGGTGGAGAACCTCGCGACCATCGACTCCGATGACTCAACTTTTGGAAATGTTGCTCCTTCTGGCATCTGCCAAGCGAAAAATGTGATCAATACCAGTAACCAATTGAAATGGAATTCATAGCCCTGGTCTTTCATTTTGTGATATTTCTTCTTTAGCTCATTGATGAGGTAACTCTCCCAGTTCATTTGCATCCTCTCCACGCACTTTCCTGCAAGGTCCACTACGAATCCTGTGACCTGTGTGGGACGGTTCTTTCTGATGATCTTGCCAACTATAAGCTGACAAGCTAGGTGCATTGCACCATCCTGGATAGAGGCTACCTTGTAGCCTCTCTTTCCCTTTTCTACATCACCATAATCTTCCTTTATGCGCTCTGCTAGGGAGTGATCTAAAGTCTTCCTAGGGCAGAACTACTGAGGGTCCGGTCCCTGCATGCTCAGTCCTGTAATCAAGTGGATCAATGATGAATCCACAGTAATGTGCCTGTTGAGCGACATATACCCTCCATGCTAGCACGACAAGAGGAGTTTAATGCAAGCGTTAACCTCCTGATGTCGGTCGAGGTAAGGAATATTATTACATTTAGGATTGTTGACTACACCAGCTCCTTAATCCATGGCTAGGAGACTATGCACGGCTTCTTCCCAGTCATCCTCATCAAATACCTATGGGGCACGAGCATGGCGTAGTTATTTCTATCGCTGAGGTTAAATTCGTTGTTCTTCAAGGCTGAGACCTGTCCTAACTAGGGTCCAACTATGTGTATCCCCTTCGAGATTTATGTAGCGATCAACGTATACTCAAATTTGCATGGGATACTGTCGTGGTTAACCGCGCCAACCAAAGGCGGTATGTACTCTGGCAAGATCGATGAGATCTGCTTCGCTTTAGCCATATTGTTGCGGTGCTTCCTTCACTTCTCAGTAGCATGACTAGAATGACGTCCAGTCGACGATGCCTGTATTCCTACAAACATAACTCTCTTAGTCATGAGGTCCACAAGAATATCCTCCACAGACTTCTCTAACGCACTAGGTTTGCCCGACATTCACACTTGTAACCGAATAGAGCGGGTAGGCGAATGAACAAGCGAGGTAATCAAACAGATGGCAAGGTCTAGAATGCACAACATGATAAAATGGATTCTCTATTATCTTTGATATTCATGGGTGGAAAGAAGTGGTCTTTGTTAATTTTTCAGACCCCAACCCAGTTTCAGTCTCGCTGATTTTCAACCAAAGTTTCAGCATAGGTTACAACACTGTTTCAACATATAAAAACTTAATAGAAAATAAACTTCAGAACTGAAACATGAGGATTTTGAACATCATTTTCAATGCAAAAATAAAATATCAGCAATATTCAAAACTCAGAAAATATAGACACAAAGATATTCGGTCTAACTTCGACCCTGGAAAAACCCACAAGGGGAAAACCAATGAGAGAGGGCTTTGTATTATTTATGAGCTTCTGAGAAATTCTTTTACAGCATATTCATCTTTAGAAATTTACACAAACTTATCTAGACATTCATGTAGCTTTGATCCTCGATCTCTGAACCAAAAATCCGTACAACTGTACGGCTATCCCAACAATTAATGCTGCACGGACTGTCTCAAAATTCGTGCCAAAAATCTG
>JASDQU010010599.1:279905-309277 GCA_032191745.1 Picea mariana | reverse complement strand
TCCACATATAGCAGAAGAATGAGAGGATCCTCTCCAACCATAATGAAGTATAGGTTGGGATCCGCCTCACTCTTCTCAAAACCCAACTACTGCAAATAGGCATCTATCCTCGAATACCAAGCTATGGGAGCTTGTTTCAGCCCGTACAATGCCTTATTTAGTCTACACACATGAGACTCTCTCCCATGCACCTCAAAGCCCAATGGCTGCTCAATGTATACCTCCTCCTTAATAATACCATTCAGAAATGCAGTCTTCACATCCATCTGGTGGATCTTCCAACCCATCTCTGCTGCAATGGAGATCACTACCCTGATCGAAGTGTGTCTCCCAACCGGCGCAAAGGTCTCATCATAGTCGACTCCCTCAACCTGTGAAAACCCCCGAGCCACAAAGCGAGCTTTGTACTTCTCAATTCTTCCATCTACAGCATGCTTTAGCTTGTAGAGCCACTTGGAAGTCACCACTGACTTCCCCTCATGTCTAGGAACAACTTCCCAGACATCGTTCTTCATGATGGAATTGTACTCTTCCATCATGGCATCTCTCCATACCTGTCTACTAGTGGCCTCCTCAAAAGTGGAAGGCTCAGGCTCCTGAATACTGCTCACCATCATGATGTAGCTGTAAAACTTCTCGGGAGGTTTACTCTCCCTCACTGCCTGCTTGGGATTCCCCACAGAATCCTGTGCATCCCTCAAAATGTCCTGAAGCCACTTGGGCTTACTCCACTCTGAAGGAGTGTCCTGTGGAGAGGACTCTCCCTACTCAACCCCATCTGCTGAAGACAATGATCCTGTAGTAGACCCTATAGTACCTGATCCTGAAACCTATGGACCGGTAGCCTGCGAACCTGAACTCTATGGCCCTATCTCCTATGAACCTGTAGTCACCGAAGCTGTGGCAACAAAATCTGTGTCATTGTAGTCTGCTGTGGGCTCACCTGAATCTGAGATGAAGACTCCTCACCTCTCTCTATCCCTCTAGAATTCCTAAAGGCTCCATCCTCCTCAAATATGACATCTCTCCTCAAGACAATCTTCCTCAAGGAAGGAAGGTAAATATGGAAAGCCTTTGAATTCTCACTGTACCCAACAAAGATTCCTCTCTCTGCCATGGGCTCCAGCTTTGTCCTCTTCTCAGAAGGGACATATGAATATGTGATGCACCCAAAAATCTGAAAGTGCCCCACCTCAGGCTTCTTCCTATAGAAAGCCTCCTCAAAAGTCATGCTCCCCACAGCCCTGTGAGGACTCCTGTTCTATAGATAAAGTACAGTTTGGCATGCCTCAGCCCATAGAAATAATGGCAGCCCCTGATCATGTAGCATGGCTCTCGCAGCCCCAACAATGGCCCTGTTCTTCCTTTCAACAACCCCATTCTGCTGCGGGTTGTAAGGAACAGTCAACTCCCTCCTGATTCCCTCTCCTGCATAGAAATCCATAAAATTCTTGGAGGTATACTCACCCCCATTGTCCGATCTCAGGACTCTGATTTTCTTCCCTGTCTGGTTCTCCACAAGAGCTTTGAACTCTTGGAACCGACTGAAGACCTGTCCTTTGGTCTTCATGAAGAAAATCCAGGACTTCCGAGAGAAGTCATCAATGAAAACAACATAGTATAGGGATCCAGTCAATGATGCCGAAGACATCGGGCCACATACATCTGAATGTATAAGATCAAGTATCCCTGCTGCTCTACTGTCACTACTCGGTAAAGTAGTCTTGGTGTAATTTCCCAGGATACACCCCTTGCACAACTCATGGTGCTTTGAATTGAAATCTGGAACTCCCGTCACCATCTCCCTGAGAACTCTCAAAGCCCCATGGTGAAAATGTTCCATCCTCCTATGCCATATCTCACATAGGTCACTATTTCTGCTGGTAGAATGAATCAATGCTCGCACTGGCTGGAACAAGAACTTGTACAACCTCTCATTTCTAGTACCAATCACTTTGGCTGAAGTGATGCTAGACCCTCTGGGGAGAAGAAGCACCTGCCCATAATGGAACAAGACCTCATAGCCCTTCTCCTCAATAGTAGAAACTGACACTAAGTTATTCTTCAAGCCCGGAACATAAAGAACCTCTGTCAAAGTCATGGGAGGCAAAGACTCCCTCCGAAATGATACGGTCCCACAACCAGCCACCTTGACCTCTCGGTCATATCCAAGCACTACCTTTGCATCTCCACACTGAGTAAGATCTGTCAAGTGCTCACGAACTACTGTCATATGGCGAGAGGCACCACTGTCAATATACCAAGTATCGGGAGTAGTGGTCCTCGAGGATAGACATGCAATCAAAGAAAATTCCTTGTCAAACTTGGTGGAAAACTCTTCCACCTCTGCTGAAGCTGTTGTTTGTTTCTTCTTTTTGTTTGGACACTGTCTTGCATAGTGCCCAAACTTATGGCAAACAAAGCACTTGACTTTGCTCATGTCTTTCTTCCCTTCACCCTTGGGCTTCTGTCCTCCCTTTGAACCCTTTTTGAACTTCTTCTTGCTAGTGGTAGAAAGAGCCACATTCTCCTCCTGATGACCTGTAGGTGAACTTCCATGCACATAACCTCTCCGGGTCTCCTCCTGAACAAAGTCATCCCAAAGACGTTCCCAACCGGGAAGCTTCTCCCTAGAAACAATGCCTTCCACAAAAACAACCCATTGTTTGGAAACACCATTCAATGCTATTCTCAAAAGATCACTGTCAGTTATGGCTTCCCCCACAGCTCCAATATCATCCCTTACCTGTGTCAATCTAGTAAGGTATGTGACCACATTTTCAGCCTTGGTCATTTTTATGTTCTTTAGTTTTTCCCTCAAAACCATTTTTCGGTTCTCATTTGTACTCTGGTACAATTTAGTCAAAGACTCCCACATCTCATAGGCAAGAGTCTTCCCCATCAAGTGAGGAATCAAATGATCCTTGATGGCATCAACAATAAATCTCTTAGCCTTGATACTCTTCTTATTATAGGCTGCAAGAAGAGTAGCATCAGTAGGTACCACAACAGGATGAGTAGTGGTATTCTCCACAATGTCCCACAACTCATTCTCTTGCAAAAACAAGATCATCCTCTCCTTCCAAGCACCAAAATTTGCTGCCCCATCAAGTCTGTCTTCAACCCTTAAACCAGTAGCCATGACCCTCTTTCTGCTGAAAATCACAAATTTAAAAATCTGCCCTGTGAAGTGACTACTGTCCCTACTTTCTGTCTGCTGAAATTTCTGCTTCTCTTCAACTCAGCTCTGATACCATGTTAATTTTTCAGACCCCAACCCAGTTTTAGTCTCGCTGATTTTCAACCAAAGTTTCAGCATAGGTTACAACACTGTTTCAGCATATAAAAACTTAATAGAAAATAAACTTCAGAACTGAAACATGAGGATTCTGAACATCTTTTTCAATGCAGAAATAAAATATCAACAATATGCAAAACTCATAAAATATAGACACAAAGATATTCGGTCTAACTTCGACCCTGGAAAAACCCACAAGGGGAAAACCAGTGAGAGAGGGCTTTGTATTATTTATGAGCTTCTGAGAAATTCTTTTACAACATATTCATCTTCAAAAATTTACACAAACTTATCTAGACATTCATGTAGCTTTGCTCCTTGATTTCTGAACCAAAAATCCGTACAACTGTACGGCTGTCCCAGCAATTAATGCTGCACGGACTGTCTCGAAATTTGTGCCAAAACTCTGCTCAGACTCAATTTCTGTGCCACTAAATGTTGTTCGACAGCCTTGGAATGCATGCCAATACTCCCAGAAATTGCAGCTGCTGTCTCTTTTCTTTAGCTCGACCTCTCTCTTGCTCTTTCTTGTTCTCTCAACAAGAATGCTTGAGCTCCTCTTGTTCTCTCAACAAGAATGCTTCAACTACTCTTATTCTCTCAACAAGAATGCTACGCCCTCTTGCCCAAGTCGACCTCATGAGGGAAGGTGAGGAGTTTTCTAATCTAACGGTTGAGATTAGATTAGATGTGTGGTTGAGATTTGGTGTCTCTTTACTCACCCTCACGTTAATCATAAAGTCACATTATAATTTGCATCTCACAAATTAAATGACTAGGACCCACATTCGGCACTTCCCCCCCCTTAGGTGCCTAGGGAAGAGAAACACTTGCCTTGGTACTTTATTTTAATTAAAAATTTAACAGTCTTGATGCAGCGTCCGATGGGTTAAATAAGTAAGTGTCGTAACAAATTCCTCTAATGGGTAGGAATGCGTCCATCAATACGAATCTGTCTGTTATGGTGCTATGTCTCAACTGTCCATTCTCTCATAATTGCATTTTCTAGCCATTCCAGGGTGTCATTCTAATGGTCGGGGCACCTTTAATGGTCATATAGCTTCACCGTGGCGAAGTCCCATTCTACGTGGTTCTGTTGTTCCGACGAGGTTCAGGGCCTGCAATCCTGCCTTCTGTGAAGCCTTCTATGGAACTGCTTGTAGTTTTTCCAATTTGGATTTCTTCTTATATATCTTTCTTGCCTTCTTTCCTGTGATCTGAGCTTCTCTAACAGTTTCTGGAATCCTCTTCCCATTTGTATTGTTATTCTCTCCTTGTGAAAGGACTTCGCACTGCTGATGTGCTCTTACAGATTCTGAGGTTAATGTCCCTTCTCTTATTATTTCTAGGGTGGCTATACTTTTTTCTTGCATGGACATATTCTTTAGGCCTTCCTGTGTTCTATCAACTTTGAAAACGAACTCTCTGGCCCTCTATTGCTTCAACTTATCCTCTTGTTCTTGTATTAGTCGCTCTATTTTTATGGCTATGAGGTCCCTTAGTTCTTTCTTTTTCTGTTCTGTAGCTTCCTCCTCTATTTTTCTTCTGATCTGATCCTTCTGTTGGAAACCACCAATTTTATCAAATTTTATCATAATTAAAAGTCATCACAAAGGGATAAAAAAATTTCGTAGCTGCCTCCTCCTTAAATTTTTAAATGTTTCTGTCTTTTGGCTTCAAGGAGATTTATTGGGCTAACTTACTATATGAGTGTTTCGTTTAAATTTTCTTTTGCTTTGTTTAAATTTCATGACTGTAAGCATGAAATTGAAACAAAACTTGGCTTGGGTAATCATTCTGCAGTTTGTGATTTCTTCCTTTCCTTTGCTAAGGAGATTACACTTTAAGGGTACCTATATGTTTATAAATTTTAAGGGTTATGAGCTTATTGATTAATCCATTGCCACAATTTTATGCATTATGGGATTATCTATGGTTGATTGTATGGTTTTAATATTTGGTATCCCTAATTGCACTGAACCTTGGATTGACATTTGAAACATGATTCATTCTCTTAACAGTCATATCGATTTCATATCGCCTGGTACATGGACTAATGTACTAACAATTACACATCACCCAATTGTCCTGTATATTTAAGGTTTTCATTCATTACTCGAATAGGGACCATATAATGGTTTGGGGTTAATCCTTATTGTGAAAAATGGTTCATGAGCCTTCCCTTCCTCTGGTTTTCTGTCACGCTAAACTTAAATTATCAAACATGACAACCTCCCAAGTTCGTAGGTATCAGGCCATTTCAGTTTTCACAGACTTGTCCTTATCATTTGTCTATTAGAAGATGAAGCCTCCCTCTCATGGTATCTGCTGTGTCTGTGTTACAACACCCATGGCTCCTGTAGTAGTGCATATTCGAACAACCCTGAGTTTTTACACATTCGTGATTACATGGTAGAGTTCAAATCTGTAAGTGTGTAACCAATACATGTTTTTGCGGGAGGGTTTCTGAGCAAACGGTTACGCATTTGGCCAAACCGTTCAAAACCCATTTTAGAAATGGGGCCATTTACCTTCCTCTTAGGTAGATTTTTCAGAAACAAATCTATTTCAGAGGTATGTTTTGTTTTCTGGATAATATTTTCTCATAAAATCAGTTTCGTCTGAGTTTTTTCTATTTTCCCCTTTCCTCTCTGTGGATTTGAAGATCTGTAGAAAATGGCTGAGTTCTATCAGAGATAGAGGCTAAACCCTGCTATCAAAGACCTGTGTAATGATCCACATGAATACCATGCATCCACTGAACCAAACTCTGTTCCTATGAATAACCCTTCGGGCAAAAAAACCTTGATATAATTTCATACCCAGAAAATTGTAAGAGGAGGTATGGGATGTATTGAAAGATAAGGTTTCTCTTGCTCCTACCATTGAGCCAATTCGGGGTATTGTTGACAAACCAACTGGTAAGAAAAATCCCAAGAAGAAGAAACTGGGTAAGTCAGATTTGAGTTTTATAAACAAGAGGATTAAGCAGTCTAATAATATGATCATTAAAAAACTCAACAAATTCCACTATAATAAATTTAGATGCTTCTTTGTCAAATGGATGAAATAATAAATAGTTGTTTTGTTTTTTTATTTGATTTTGTTTTAAAAATAAAATAGATAGATGTTATTTTTTACTATTTTAGACTAGCTACAAAATCCTATAGTTGGCTACAAAATCCCGTAGCTTATCTTTTGTAAATATTAGTTTGTATTGTTATCTTAATTCAATTTTGTTTTATTACTTTCAGGAGAATACGAGTTATGGTGCTACTCATAAGGAGAGGCCATCATGGATTATACGTTTTATAGTTTAGTAGGTTCTTTTTTGTTTGATAAAACTAGGCCATTATGCAATTAATTTTGAAAAACAAACTCCTACATGAGTCATTCCATGTTGTACTATTTATGTAATGCAATCTATTTTTTTGGGATTACCCTCTATCTTGCATAATAAGAGGTTGTCCATCCAAGACTAGTTTAAATAGTGATTATTGTTAGTAATAAAAACGAATTTTGTTGGGATACATTATGGACATGTGATTTTGAGAACTGATATGGAAAAGCTATTCACCATTGGCTTTAGACCTGTGTGATGCTTATTCCATTATGTTCTTTTATTGCCTTGATCTTATGAGATGTTATTACGTTTGATGCAACTTTAGCCTTGTCATCATATGGTGTTTCATAATGTTAAGTATTTAAGATGTTGTCTATAATTTGTTATTCCATTTAGTATCTGTGATCAATCTTCCATTTGATTATTATTGATTTACTCTAGATATTAAATGATGGATTATATTAATACTTTGAATTGAGTTTCCTTTAATTCTAAGTCATTGATTATCATAAGATCACCAAATCTTTTACAGTTATCATTTTGTTGTTATATTCTCACTTCAATACATCAAAAGCACCTTTGAGTT
The DNA here is from genome assembly GCA_032191745.1 of Picea mariana. Classification (NCBI taxonomy): domain Eukaryota; kingdom Viridiplantae; phylum Streptophyta; class Pinopsida; order Pinales; family Pinaceae; genus Picea; species Picea mariana. Next base: position 302,050 of record JASDQU010010599.1, on the reverse strand, counting down.
TGTTCTGGGAGTAATAGCGATGTTCTGTTACAGGTTTCCCTCATAAGCAGGACAACTAGGAATTTGAATTGCACAAGAGGATAAATTCATTTTATTTGATTAATTTCAGGTTAGTTTACTTGTTCCTTAGTTAGATTATTCGTCAATGAAATAGGAACATATTGAGTTAGCTTTGACTATTTATCTGTTCTCATTTCGAGCATATTCGATTAGTATTCTTTAATTTTATTCATATTTTTTATTAAACAAAATAAAAATAAAAATGTATGTGCTTTCTTTATCTCTTTTATAAATACTTTCGAAAACATTTATTTCACAAGATATCCTGTAAATCTTGCAAGTTGTATACATATTGTTCATAACCATATGCACATATCCATATTTCTATTTTGACGTTTATAAATTATTAAACTTATATTTTTAGTATCATAGCTTCATAGATTACTTTCATTTCTTTTATTATTTTTAGGACTTTAGTTGGCCAACAGAGCCATTAAACCCGTCAGGTCATTTTATTCCAAGTGGATTGGGTTATTTAGACAACCCCGGTCTGGATTTGACCTTCCATTTGACGGTGTGTCAATTACGCCTGTCAACAAATGGCACTAGAAGGAGGGCCAACTGACAAGCTGGCCCTGTAGGAGCCTTTATTTAGAATGTATTTAACTTCTCCATGGCTCCCCAAATCACTGTGTTGGAACATGCTTTCCACTTCTCATTACCTGATATTCCCAACGAGACAGTCTCTCGCTTGTCCAAACTCACCTTTGATGGTGGGGGGAATGTGTATGCAAAAGACCATATTAACAAGTTTTGGTGTAAATGAATCAAGCATGATATTTCTGATTTAAAGGTTTTATGCAGATTGTTTTCTTTTACTCTTAGGGGTCGGATTAAACATTGGTTTGAGTCTTTTCCAACATATCACATTTTTGATTGGTTTCAATTTGTAGAGGAATTTTTAGATGCTTTTGAAAACTATGATTACCATCAATTATGTGAAGAATTTTAGACTTTGCTAATCAATGAAAATTCATCTCCAGAAGGCTTTTCAATAAGAACCCATCATGTTCTCTGTAAATTTAATTTTGATGACATGTCATTTGTACTAAATCTCCTCTATGATGCTTGAATTCCTTTCATCTAGTGATATTCAATTGCGAATGATGAATTAGTTAAAATAACTCAATTGAGAGAAGAATTTTGTTCGCAGGATGAGAGGAATCCATCCGAAAAGTTGGAACAAGCAAGGGAGGTATAATCTATTGAAAAGGTTCTCACTGACAATCAAATTGGTTTTTCCTTCGAATCATTGCATTTTCAATCCTCAACCATCGTGGAAGAAGATTCGATGTTGGGTTAAGGTGAATGTCCTCATTCTTCTAACTCTTGCTCTAATCAATACTTAAATTCAATTATTGAAGAACACTCAGGTGACATAAATCATCTTAAGAATTATAACATTCCTATGAAACTGATTAGAGATGTAAATTTGCAATTTGAAGAAGAAACCTTAAACCTTCATCCACAAATCATACCTTATCCACATGAAATATTAGATGTTTGTTATGAAAGTTTTAAATTATCTATCCTACATAAGGAAAATTTAGAAGATCATATTATGTTGAAGAATTTATCACCAAAACAGAGTGAAAGTTTTAAGGAAAGTGAAGAAGAATGTCTTGAGAATACCATTGCTAAATATCATAGCTCAAGAGATTCTTTTCATGTGCTCATTTATGATTCCTTTTACTCTTTATATCATGCTCTCTTCTTAGATTCTGGTGGACATGATACTTTACCCACAATATCTTACTCTTTTCCATCACAATCAGATCTTTTCGATATGCCAAGATTTGGTGAAATTAATTCCAAACATAACATTTATGAAGTCGGATTTGACGCTCTTTCACTTTCATCACTCGCATGGGAAAAAAACATGTTGCAAGATGATTTTACATGATTTATTTTTGAAAAAGACAATGCACTCTCTCTTATGGAGATCAAACATTCTACATTGCATATTCATTCTTTTATTAGTTCGAATTTTAATGTTTATGCTTCACATTTTGAAAAAATAAATCTCATCAAAGGAAGCGTTCAAACCAATGATCTAATCGATGTCATGAATCCACTTATGATGTGTTCCCCATTGATATATCCATTTCATCAAAGTCATAGTTTGCATCTTAATTTTTATGACAGGATCTTAGAATGGCTTGAAGATTCGTATCTAAAAGATATTCATAATAAATCTAAAGTTGTGCTTACTTTTTTTTTACCTAAATATCTAGGAAGTAAGCATGACATATTTCTTTTAGATCCTCCATGTGAAGAAACTGATGAACACTTGGAAAATTTTTAGGAGGATAGGGCTCTTCGATCTTGGCTGATGGTTATGTTAGGTCCCCATAATATTAACAATTTTTCCAAACTTACTTACACTCTTCCATGACATTATGATCCATATCATGACAATATTACAGAATGGTTGAAGGATTCATACATCAAGAAGTTTCAAAAGAATGGTAAGGTTGTGCTTGTGTTGTTTTTAAATGAATATATAGGAGGTAAGCATTCCATATTTATTTTGTATGTGTAAATACTACATTCTTTTATTTTGATTTTTGACTTTCTATGTGTTGCAGGATTGAAGATGCTCTTGTGGCTGCACTGGAAATACGATTTTACTTAGCATTTTGATCTATTTAGTAGTTTAGAGTAGGTTTCCTTTAGTTTTGTTTCTCACTATTTCTCTTTGTAATAATTCAGTTATGAATAGAAGTGGGCACACCAAGAGAACCATATTATGAATGTTGTTAGGGAAGTCCACTTTAAATATTTTTCTCTCTTCTTTTCGTTGAATATTTTTGTTCAAAAACACAGTATCATCATGAAAATTTAAATGGAAAGTAAAGAGATAAGTAAATTTGAACTATCATTTCAACCCTAACCCAAGGTGCCACGAGTAGGACCACACTCATATTAATAAGGATTTTTCTATTCTCTTCCAGGCTCTCAAGGGATATTTTTCACTTGATGATTTCAGATCCACCCTCTTGTAAATATTTTTAATTTTATTTTCTATTTTGATTTTGGTTCTTTTCATTTTGCTTGATTTTGATTTGTTTTCTAAATGATTATGTCTGAATCACCATTCATTTGTTGAAGGGAATCAACATTTCTATTCATTAATAGCAGTTGATAACCGTTCAAGCACCTAAACAGTAAGTGCTAAACTCAGATCAACGGAAGTAAGCTTCTGTCCAATTATTGTTTTTGGTTTCTCATTAAAATCACAAGAAGACACGATTATTATTAACAAACTTCTAACGATGTCCTTGTTTTAATGAGAACAAATCAATTTGCTTCCCCATCCTAGAGATGATTTCTTAACAGAAATCAGATTGTTCAAATCATGATGGAAGTTGTTAGTCCCTAAAGTTGCACTTGATTGGTAAGGGCAAGCTAGGGCATCATTGATTTTATTGCAAAATGCTTTTGAGGGTTTTATGATTTGGTTTTGGTATAATGGTTGAAAACTGGGTCAAGTTTACAACATGGCATGAAAATCAAGATTTAAACATTGCATATCCAATTAGCTGAATAATAGGTAGGTACATATATGGAGTAAACCAATTCAAGAAAAAGGAAAGTGAAATCTTCAATTTGTCAATTTCACAAAGTTTAGTTTCAATATATTATAAAGAAACAGGGGTATCAGCTTGAAATCATTACTTGAAAGATTATCTCTACAACAAAATCTTCATTGTATAAATTAACATTCAAGAACCAAAAGCGTCGCAATTTGAATAATAAATTCAAGCATGAAAAATGAAATAACAGAGTATAAAAAAGAAGGTCTAACCATCCATATGCCTTTGCTATTAAGTGTCAATTGAACATACATGCCTTTTACAATAATCTCCACAAAAAGTTTCTCTAGATCTCCAAATTTTCGACCTCCATATGGTCTGTCTTCTGTCTATTTAAACTATCTATAAAACTTCCCAATCCTATTATCTAGAACAACTTTAAATGACTAGAATAAAAAAGTATCCAGATCCTAAATTATTTCACTCAAAATGAGCTTCTACTTCCAAAATAGTCCACAACTCAACAACTTGATATAACAAACATTGCCAGCATTACATTTGACTCTACCAAATAAGGATTTTGTTTGACTCTGTAAAGAAGATCAAAGTCTTATCATCTCCTTGATCAAAACGAGTAATTATTTGCCATATTTCCTGGAGAACCTTTAAACAAAATTGTAACCAATCTTCATGTTACCTTTAGGATAAAATCACAGCAGTGGCTTTGGCGTTTTTTTGCTTGAGCTTCGTGGTTAACACAACATTGTGCCAGTAAAGTTTGAAATTGATTTCCCTGAGTTCCTTAAACAATGCCCTTTGCTCCTTCTTCTTCTTTTTAAGACTTTGAATTCTTTCTTGCTGGCGAGCATTCCACTGTTCTATCTGCATCTTTTCCTTCTTTAATTGCTTTATGGTTTTCTAAAATTCTTTAATCTTTTCCTTATCAGTTCTTCTTTCGACCCTGAATCCTGAACAATCTTCAGAGGGTGCAATTTCATTCAAATTTAAAGTAACACTAGGTTCCTTGGCTTTAACCTGGTATTTTGAGATTAATTCTGAGCTATGTTCTTCTTCAGAACTTGATAATCCATAGCTCCAGGTACATCTAGTAAGCAATTTGAGTCTTCCAAGAAATCTTGTTTTTCCTCAGGGAATTCACTGATGTCTTTAGCCATCTCTTTAGCCTTAGCTAATCTAGTTGAAGCTCTTGTTACAGGGCCTGTAGGTGGTGTAAGTTTTCCCTTTCCTTTGCTGACAGATTTCTTGGGAAATGGAGTCTTTTTTGCTCTTTTCCTGGTGCTTGCTTCAACATCCTCAGAATCATCTTCTATGATTATGGTGTTTTCTTCTTTAATTGCTGGATTGAAAATTGCCTTTGAGTTCATCCTATACTTATTAGTATACCTAGTTGAATTTCTCCAAGGTTTTTGTGATACACACACACCTTTATTCCTTTTTCCTTTGATTGCAACGTTCCTTTTGCTGGTCGATGGCATTTCAGACTTGACTGTAGTTTGAGCAATGAGATCATTATTTGATTCTGTCTCTCCTTTGACATCGTCCTCAAGAAGCATTTCAATTTTGGGCTCCCATCTAGGTCTCTTACTTCTGCTCTTCTTAGTTACCTTGATATTAGAAGATTCATCTTTCACAGGGTTTTCATCAGAAATATCTCGACTTTGTTTAACAGTTTTCCTCCCTCTACCCTTTTTCGGTTTATTGGATTGAGTGCTAGGTTTTAAGGATTCTGTGAGCCAATTCCAGGGCTTCTGTAATTTTTTTAGGGCAGACATGACTAGGGTTTTAATCAATACTTGATGGAACAAACTGCCTTTGGCATTAGTGGAAATCGACTGCACTTTCTTGGACATTTTTGTCAAACTTTTAAGAAGGAAATAAGCAAGATTTAAAGGGTAGTCACCGTTTAGATGCATTAGTATTTTGATATGGTAGATGTAGACCAAAAAAAACCTCCCTTCGCAGGTGATGTATCTATGAATCACCACCAGAGCAGTGTGCCATTCAGGTCGAACCCAGCTGTGAGGTATGCCCCTTCCCCAATCTAGATTTTTCTTATCTGGAAGGAGGAATTGATTTACAAATTCGGTAACCACGTGCTCCTTCTTTCACCATCCTTCCCCTCCAACCATGAGCCTACAAGCCTTGGCTATAGTTTTCTTTGTCACCAACATTAACATTTTACCGATTTCAACCTTGTGACCATCGAAGTTCAAAGTAAATTTCATTGAAACCTGCTCGTCATAACCTTGAAATGTGGTGAGGAACTCAAACCACCCGACATATTTGAATCTTTGGGCCATCTGGGGGTAGGCTTCAAGAAGCTCGACACCTTCTGGTTCGATTCTGGCAACTTGTATGCTCCTCTTTGGCGCCATTAAACTCAATTCTGCAACTGTCGTCCTCGGGTTCCAAATTTAATACCTGCAATTGTTGGTATACTCTGTTGCTTTGAATGAATACATGTATTTCTCCTTGCAAGGCTGAATTAAACCAACTCGAACCGGTCACATATAATAATCATTAAACAACAGGTGATTTTGAAATGAACCCTGCGCGCGTGTATAGCAATTATGTTCTGAACCTGTTGGATTTAGAAATGATTACCAAACTTTCATGAGAACACACGAACTCTTAACTCATGAATCTTGTTATCATAACTAAATCGGGATAGCAGGCGCAAGTTATGGCATGATTATTTGGCACTACGGGAATAGGCTTATTCCCGTAGCACGTTTGACAACTTGAAATTTGAAAATTCCAACGGCATAAAAGGAGACACTTCCAGTTTAAACAATTTTTTTCATATTCAAACTTAAATAAATCATCAAAGATTATAATGCAAACCATGAAACATCCAAAATCTAAAAATAGAAAACAACTGAAAGCGAAAAATGAGGGATGGGTAAGGAGGGTTTAGGACAAGGGTTTATCACTAAACCAAGACAAAATTAGAGACTAACAGAAGTTATCAGAACAAAAAATGATTCTTAAATGATCAATATTTTCATTACCATACTGTGAGATTTTCAGTATCACCCCGCTCTCTTAAATATCATGAAGTTTCTGGAACTTTATAAAAATTGTTTAGAGAGTTGGAAGCACTACAATGTGTGGGAAGTGTGTGTAACCCACCGGGACACTGGACAGGTTTGCTGGTAGTGGATAAATGTACACATGATACCAAGGCAACTTTGTCAGGGTACTGAACAAGGCTGCTGGCAACGAAGCAATTCCGAGTTTAAGAATATCCTCAGGTATGTTGTTTAATTTGTTCAAGTGTGAAAATGTTTTTATCATGAACAAATGACTCTTGGACAGGATAGAGGTACTAGAGTGGGTTAAATGACATCCCTTCCAAGGCTATGGACGCCTGTTGGCAACAGTGGCCTCGTCAACGGTATTGAAGTCATCTGTATAAACATCGCGACACCTGTGAGATAAATAAGATACCAGGTTACAATTTCGGACAGAAATGCATCCGATGCTATGACTATGTTATTTTTTGAGTTATTATCAGAACGCTTGATCTGTCGTTAACTGCCTCTCAAATTTATTTCATCTGTGCCCCTGACATAAATTTTCTGGTGATGTAGAGAAAACTGCTTCGCCCAGCGTGCGCCATTGTTGGTAGCCACCAATTTTGTCAAATTTTATCATAATTAAAAGTCATGACAAAGGGATACAAAAATTTTGTAGCTGCCTCCTCCTTACATTTTTAAACATTTCTAACTTTCTGTTTCAAGGAGATTTATTGGGCTAACTTACTATATGAGTTTTCGTTTAAATTTTCTTTTTCTTTGTTTAAATTTCATGACTGCAAGCATGAAATTGAAACAAAAATTGGTTTGGGTAATCATTCTGTAGTTTGTGATTTCTTCCTTTCCTTTTCTAAGGAGATTACACTTTAAGGGTACCTATATGTTTATAAGTTTTAAGGGTTATGAGCTTATTGATTAATCCATTGCCACAATTTTACCCATTATGGGATTATCTATGGTTGATTGCATGGTTTTAATATTTGGTATCCCTAATCACGCTAAACCTTGGGTTAACATTTGAAACATGCTTCATGCTCTTAATAGTCATATCGCTTTCATATCGCCTGATACATGGACTAATGTACTCACAATTACACATCACCCAATTGTCCTATACATTTAAGGTTTTCATTCATTACTCAAATCGGGAGACATGTTTTTGTGGGAGGGTTTATGAGAAAATGGTTACGTAGTTGGCCAAACCATTTAAAACCCATTTCGGAAATGGGGCCATTTACCTTCTATGTGGGCAAATTCTTCAGAAACAAATCTATTTCAGAGGTCTGTTTTGTTTTATAGCTAATATTTTCTCAGAAAATCTATTTCGTTTGAGTTTTTTCTATCTCCCCCTTTCCTCTCTATGGATTTGAAGATCTGTAGAAAATGGATGAGTTCTATCAAAGACAGAGGATAAACCCTTCTATCAAAGACCTGTGTGATGATCCACATGAATACCATGCGTCCACTGAACCAAAATCTGTTCCTATGCAAAACCCTTCGGGCAAAAAAAACTCAATTTAATTTCATACCCAGAAAATCGTAAGAGGAGGTAGTGGATGTATTGAAAGAGAAGGTTTCTCTTGCTCCTACTGTTGAGCCACTTCAGGGTATTGTTGACAAACCAACTGGTAAGAAAAATCCCAAGAAGAAGAAACAGGGTAAGTCAGATTTGAGTTTTATAAATAAGAGGATTAAGCAGTCTAATAATATGATCATTAAAAAACTCAACAAATTCCACTATCATAAATTCAAATGCTTCTTTATCAAATGGATGAAATAGTAAATAGTTGTTGTTTTTTTATTTGATTCTGTTTTAAAAATAAAATAAATAGATTTTATTTTTTACTATTTTAGACTAGCTACAGAATCCTGTAGCTGGCTACAGAATCTTGTAGCATATCTTTTGTAAATATTAGTTTCTATTGTTATCTTAATTCAATTTCATTTTGTTATTTTCAGGAGAATAATAGTTATGGTGCTATTCACAAGGAGAGGCCATCATGGATTATACGATGTATAGTTTAGTAGGTTCTTTTCTGTCTGATAAAACTATGCCATTATGTAATTAATTTTGAAAAACAAACTCCTACAATAGTGTTTCCCTGTTGTACTATTTTTGTAATGCAATCTATTTTTTTGGGATTACCCTCTATCTTGCATGATAAGAGGTTGTCCATCCAAGACTAGTTTAAATAGTGATTGCTGTTAGTAGTAAAAACAACTTTTGTTGGGACACATTATGGACATGTGATTTTGAGAACTGATATGGATAAGATATTCACCATTGGCTTTAGACCTGTGTGATGCTTATTCCATTATGTTCTTTTATTGCCTCGATCTTATGAGATGTTATTATGTTTGATGCAACTTTATCCTTGTCATCATGTGGTGTTTCATAATGTTAAGTATTTAAGATGTTTTCTATAATTTGTTATTCCATTTAGTATCTATGATCAATCTGCCATTTGATTATTATTGATTTATTCTAGATATTAAATGATGGATTATATTAATACTTTGAATTGAGTTTCCTTTCATTCTAAGTCATTGATTATCATAAGATCACCATATCTTTTACAATTGTCATTCTATTTTTATATTCTCACTCCAATACATCAAAAGCACCTTTGAGTTTGTTCTAGGAGTATTAGCATCATTCTGTTATAGGTTTCCCTCATAAGCAGGACAACAAGGAATTTGAATTGCACAGGAGGATAAATTCATTTTAGTTGATTAATTTCAGGTTAGTTTACTTGTTCTTTAGTTAGATTATTCGTCAATGAAATAGGAACATATAGAGTTATCTTTGACTATTTATCTATTCTCATTTCAATCATATTCGATTAGTATTCTTTAATTTTATTCATAATTTTTATTAAACAGAAAACAAAAAAAATGTATGTGCTTTCTTTATCTCTTTTATAAATACTTTCGAAAACATTTATTTCGCAAGATATCCCGTAAATATTGCAAGTTGTATATATATTATTCATAACCATATGCACATATCCATATTTCTATTTTGATGTTTAAAAATTGTTAAAATTATATTTTTAGTATCAAAGATTCATAGATTACTTTCATTTCTTTTATTATTTTTAGGACTTTAGTTGGCCAATAGAGCCATTAAACCCGTCAGGTCATTTCATTCCAAATGGATTGGGTTATTTAGACATCCCCGGTCTGGATTTGACCTTCCAGTTGATGGTGTGTCAATTATGCCCGTCAACACCTTCTCAATCCAAGTCTTTCGTAGTAAAAGTGGAAAGGGCGTGTTGTTCTCAACAAATTTAATGACTTCAAAATCTTCTTTAGTCGATGTTTCATGAGCAATCATAGGTATATTAGTAACTCTTCCACATAGGGTTATCATCTTTCCTTTAAACAAGCCTATCCTTTCCAATGAAGGTATCATAGCAGGCTTTCCCAAAATTTCCCAAGTGCTTTCTGGCATAATATTCACGTGTGTTTCTTCATCCAATACACAGTCTATGTCAAAGTCTTCTATCGTTGTAACTATGCGTTGTTTTTCTTTCAAGATCTATGGTAAACTGATGTCTCTGTGATCATCCATTACTTCTTTTAACTGTATTAACATAGTCTTTGACTCTTTCTCTTTATGATTTCCCAACATGCTCTTAGCCTCTTGAATTTCTTTAGAGTTTTCTTGTCTTGTGTTCATCTTTTCAACTTTAGCAATCATCCTTGAGAAATCCTCAACCTCATGACCAATAGCTTTACAACAAAGACAAATAGGACATGTACCAGGGCATTCCTTAGCAAGGTGTCCCGATCTTCTACAATTATAACACACTGTCATTCCTCTCTTTCTTTTAAATGATCCCCAACCTCTCCTGTACTGTGCACTAGGATCACAGTGTTGGACCTACAATTTGCAAAAAATATTTCTAGGTTCGTGCATACACGTATTAGTCCAAAAATTATTTTTATGGATAGGAATAACATATCTTTCTCTATTTCTATCATATTTATTCAGATCAACTCTTTCTTCTAACTATGCCCTAGTTTTCAGACTAGGAAAAAATCTATCAAACATACCTAGATTCATACCTTCGAAGCAAAAATTTTCACTTATCTTACCCTTACCATAGCACAAAGATTTAAGATCTTACCTCTTTTCTTCAGATTAGGCTTCTTTCTTAGCACAAAACTTTGCAAGTCAAGTAAAATACTACACACTACAACAATAGATCTACACACAAAGATTTCTCTTTTATTCAATTCCCAGCAATCACATTTTCAGGTCCCAGAAATGAAACCATTTGTTGGCACAGGGGAAGACCCAGGGTTCAACGCTTCAACAACGCGCCAACAAAACCCTAACTATCGACCCTTTCGCCAACACTTGCGAAGTAGATGAAGTCTCACCCGAGGTAGAGGCAGGGGGGGTTGCAGGACTCAGGTGTCTACAACCAAGATGGGACACATATATGTGATTAAAACACTTAACAAAACACTTAGACAACAATATGAATTAGTTCATGAGTCTCATTCACATCGCAGACTAAACCCTTATTACAGATCAATGTGGTAACAATCAAGATGAAGTAATTACAATCACTTAGCACATATCATTAGCTTAGATATAGCATTCATTCATGTTTAATACCATTAAGCACTAAGCAACAACATTAGATGCATTCATCATACATAATAATAACATAAACAACATAATGCACATCGCACAAGGCACATCAAGACGCAAGATATACGTGGTTCACCCCAGTGTGGGGCTACGTCCACTAATGTCTTCTTCTTCTTTATTAGTCTTAAATATTCTTACATTCATCTACTCCCATGCATAAAGCCATAGAGCCAAACTCTGTAGAGGACACGAGATCTGCTCACAATGCGCCAGATCCTCCTTCCCAAATCAGGTCAAGGCATAAAGCCAACTCCTCAGTAGCATAGAGCCTTACTTTACATAATCTCTTTTCACAAAGCCACTTACAACCTCTTGCACTGAGTCAACATTAACACTTACAACATATGGTGCACATAGCCCACTATCATCACCACCTCTTACATTTCTTAGCTACTTATTTATATATTTACTAAAAGTCCTAAACATGGGTAAACCCATGGGCCAACATCCCATAACCCGTTTCATAAACCCTAGTAAAACCTTTTTGGGTCCACAAGCTGGCAAAATGAGTGAAATCCTACGATATCAGCTCGTCTTGGGTACTCCATCTTCGTCCAGCCTATCAAAGTCCCAAAAGTAGTCAACCATGACAAATATTTTCTCAAAACTTGGTCAAGGTCCAACACTGGCTCAATTTATAACCTCCAAATGGACTTGAAGGGTCAATTCAGAGTGTTTTCAGTATATGGAAGGTCAAGGATCATAAATCTCGTGAAATTGCATGGAAACCTGATATATTTTAATTTTTGTGCACAAAAACTGATGTGCGTGGGCTGTAATGGAGCAACATGTGTATACATGAGTTGTTTATCTGTGGCTTGCGTATATGTACAAAATTTTGAATTTTTGACTCTAGAATGAGCAAAATGGGGGATTTGAGTCTACAGAGGGAAAGGGAAGGCCATCAAAGAAAGATGCATGGAGTGTGGAAAAAATTGCTATAATAGATTCCCCCGAATGTGTGAGGTCAATGGAGCAATCATGATGGTCGAAATACATTATAATTTCCAGAAGTGGAGTAGTGAAGACCCAACTAGAAGAACTAGTCACTCGTGAGAATATTAAAATTCATATTGACTTTGTACACATGGCTACCAATCTTGATTACACTGCAGATCCATGTGGATATATAAAAAATAGTTTTTCATGGCCATGAATAGGCAATACAAAGTAGGAATATGCCATAGGTGATCATAGTCATGAACAAAACATAGTGGAGTCCAATCTCAAAATCAACTAAAGATATATGTATACAATGCAGTAGAATATGATCTTCCATGATCACTGAAGTCATATAGGTACTGGTCCGATGAAAAACAACAACATATATGGGATGTTGCGACTGTGAAATGGAGGTCTTCTACACTATCCATTGAAGGTGCAATTCTACATCATGTGAATAAAGGAGTTGAAGTCGAACAAAATGAGGCTTCATTTGATTACCGTTCATTGAGGTATACGATTAACAAACACGAGACAACCCACCAATAATGAAATTAGGTGTCAAGGAAACGAGTACATTCAACAAGTGTGAATAAATGTGTTGAGGTCAAACACTTGAAGAATCCAGCGATTAGAGTACATTGATGTATTCCCAACTATTGATGGCGGGAGAACTTGCCACTGATCACTGCAAGCCTCTAGGTACTCTAATGACTCTAGATCTCGATTCCATAATAGATGAGTTGAAGTTGATGGAATGAGACCCACTGAAAGGAGAGCATTAAGGCATCTCTCATAATCCAAAACGAGGTACAAATCAATATATTGATTATTAGGAAGAACTCATATGAATAAGATGTTCACGAACCAATGACCATGTGCATCTCTCGAGTGCACTAGATGCAAGTAGTATACAAAAGAGACCCTCTGACTAGCATCCAATAATGAAAACTACTGAAAAAGGAGAGGAAACCACCAATAGGGTCTAATGGAATCCAAGACATTGCATGAATCCCAATGTTTGAATAGATTTCTTGCCGTCAAACACAAGGGAAAGCCCCTAGTCAGCGATCAATGGAGAGATGTCATCTGCTGGGTTCAAGGTCACCTACCAGTGATAAAAGTATCCCCAGGGTGCAAGGTAGGACAACAAATTCATGTGATTCTGAGATTCACTTGTAAGGGAATGACCGAAATGCAAAGTCAAAAATTCCGAGGAATGATCGACACAGGATTAGACTTCCTTTGAACAAGAGCATGAGACAAACATATAACCCAAGAACCATAGACTTAATACTAATCATTGACAAAAATTTGTGATGCAGGAGGCATCAACAAACTCTCCATAGGGAATGGAAGAATAACCAGTCGAAGGAGTAAACCCTAAGTACCGAGCTCAACTTCGTAAGGCTATGATAAACCCAAACCTTGGATGAATGGACTCAAGAATTGATGCTTTGTTCAAAGGCGAAACAACTGCTACCGATAGGAGATAATATTATTTTCCGCCATTTTTTTTTCATAGTAAATGAAATGCTATGATACAGGAGAGGAAACGTGTTTCATGAGTAAGAAACTAGTTCCAAGTAGTGGAACATGCCTATTCTCAATGCAAGGGAGCACATGCGGGACATGGACACTCAGGGGGATGTTTCATCTTCGGGTAAAAGGGTATTAAGTTGCAAAGTATATATGGTAGTAGAATTTTTGGGGAAAGAGGCTTATAACGAGAAATTAGGAGCCGAAATTAGGCTCAACAATGCAAGTGGGATAATGGGATGCAATCACGACTTAACTCAGAAATTTTCGTTTTTCCATAGATTTAGTCCCCTAGGCCTAGAAAAGTATAAAACAATACCAAGGAGAACTCTTATAGCCAATGGTGATTAGAGTATTCATTTTTCATGAATAGTCTTTTTGGTTTGGAAAAGGGTTAAACTTATACCAAAATAGACATCCTTTCAAAACCATTTATTGAGTGTGAAAGAGACAAGTTCACTCGACAATATTTTCATTTTTTAAGGATTCAAAAAAGATCTTAACTAAGACTCAAGGATGTTGTTATGAGCAACACATAATGGAGGGACTCCCATAGGTAGTGGTCAGAGTAAGATCGATTAAGAAGAACGAAGTTCAAAGGCAATGTCATGGCATGGATAAACAAGACTCCCAAGCCTAATTGAAAACATACATCATGGGCACCAAAATGCAAAGGGGTTCTAAGATAGTATGCCCATGGAAGGTAGGCTTTATCATGTGAATTGAAACACTTCTAAACAAGAGAGAAGGTTTTGTGTCATAACTCAGTGGGGTTGACCCTAAGGATAATTGATACAAGAAACATATAATGAAAAAATGGATGGAGGGGAAGCCATTTTAGAGATCATGACCTATCAGAACAGATCGACATAAAGAAACGTACCAAAAAAAATCTCCAAAGTCCTGTATATAAGACCAAAAACACTTACCCGAAAGTTAATAAGTATAATATACAGACTTCTGATAAAACATGTGTTAAGGGATATGGAACTTGAAGACAAGAAAAACTAAAAGTACAATATGTACAAAGGACCGCACAACCTTGCATCTTATGCATATTAGTTCCCCAAGTAGAGCCCATTTTTAGGCCCAGACCAAGGGCTTCTTTGGTAATCAACTTGTAAAGTTTCAAATTTGGGAGGAGGTCGAAAATCCAAAATCATAGCTTCAAGGATAGCCTCATATAAAGGCAATTCAACATCCATGAAACTGGGGATCGATAGCTCACGAATACCAGGGCTCAAGGTCTCACAAACAAAAATATCAGACTCAAGAAGAAATACCATATTACTTAGGTCCATAGGGGGAGGCCATGGATCCCATGCAAGTCTTATGTCGAAATCCAACAACTCACAGGTAGCTAACACAAGCTTGGGATAACCTAAAGATTTCCAAGCCGAGGAGGATATAATACTTGTAGAGGATCCTTCATCTACAATACATCGACGAATGCACATTATCTGGAAGGGTGTAAAAGAAGGAAGGAGAGGCTCTACAAGATCATTCCAATCAAAGGAAACCATCCTAGGATTTGGAGCGAGCTTACTTAGAGAGAGTGGAATTCCCCCTTTGTTCAGAAGGTACACAAATGGAAATGTTAAGGACATGGTTGAAAGACCCATCACCCCCCAAAAGAAGAGTGGGATTGGCCGAATATTGCATCGACAAGAGCGCTGGTTGAATAGGATGCGGGACAACATGGTCAAGAGACGCATCGCTCTAAAAAACAAGAGTGGTGTTCGTCGAAGATTGCATCAACATGACCGATGCATCAACCAAAGAAGGACTATATTGGTGGGAAACCAAAGGCAACTTAGAACTCGAAGGGCCATTAGACAAGGACCTCACTTCTCGTACCACGATAGTAGCATGGCACAAACGAATTAGCTGACCTCCTTTGAAAATTATACAAAGGAAGTTGGGCTTACGTCCTATACATCTAGGCTTCTCAATCATATCAATGCCCCCAACATCACTTGCAGTGGTCGGTGACCTTCTCCCAACATGACTTGCAGAGGCTAGTAGTTGATCTCCAACACAACTTGCAGAGGTTGGTGATGTTTGTCTAGTGTGGCTAGCAATGACTAGAGTTGTGCCCCTAACATGACGTGCTGCGACTGGTTGCATGTCTTCAATGTGACTTGTAGAGGTTGTTGATCTATATCCAACATGACTACCAGAAGTTGGTGATGTTAAAAGTTGTGAAGGTATCATTCCATATGGGAATGCTTGTGCGAAGAAAGAAATATGATATGAATTATCCATGGGAGGATTGTTGATTAATTGGCTTGGTTGTCATTGATGTCAACCCTTAAAGAAAGTCCGGTTTGATGTATAATGGTATGTGTTTTGATATATTTTCAGGTAATACTATTCTAGATGGATAATACATGTCATGCCATTTCTGGTGGTATGTGGAACGTCACATAACTCCTCACGGTTTGAGAGTTATGGCCTTACGAATTTGGAGGACCCTCATATGTTGGCTTGAAGCCCCAAAAGGTTAAAGAATTTGAAGTGATTGCAAAGAAGAAATTATTTAAATAATAAAGTGAAGTGACAAAGTAAAAAATGATTATTTAAACAATATATTGAAGTGACAAAGTCAAAGAGGATTATTTAAATAATAAAGTGAAGTGACAAAGTCAAAGACGATTATTTAAATAATAAAGTGAAGTGACAAAGTCAAAGAGGATTATTTAAATAATAAAGTGAAGTGACAAAGTCAAGGAGGATTATTTAAATAATAAATTAAATGGAGAACTTTCTAATTATGGAAAGTGGTTAGAAGTGGGTTAGCCCTAAAATAAAGAAATTGGGTTAAGATGGTTAAAAGGTAAGCCCTTGAGGAAGCTACATGAAAGTATAAATAAGAGGCAAGGCTCTCTCATTTTAATCACACTTAAGCATATTGAATATCTATAGGTGAATTAGATAACCAAAGGATATCTAAGCCGAATTTTAGAGGGAAGGTGAAGTAAAGAAGGCCGAAATTCAAAGGAGGATAAATTCTTTTGATGATGCTTTCTAAGGTATGTTATTTATAGGTCATCTCACCATTTTCGCGATAATTTTTTTTCTAGAATGATTCACATCGTGAAATTGGGAGGCCATTGAGGAAACATATCCAAGTATCTATGGTACGAATTTAAGCTTGTGGGTCGTTGTATTTTTGGAGTTACACTCCGTGGAAAATAGGGTTTGTGGCTAGTCCTGAAACTAGTCTAAAACATGTGTTTCGGGTAAAAATGCCATAACTTATTCATAACAGATCAAACTTTAGTAAGAAAAAATGTGTTGATTAGAGTACATTCTATAGTATTCCGTGTACAATTTTCAGATCCATACAACAAATATTCCTTGCAGGGAACACTCTACAAGTTTGCTCTCTAGAATAAGCCAAAATTCAACAAGGTATGCCATTTTTGCTATAACTCCTTTTCTGAGAGGTTCCAAGTAGTGACACCTGGAGGAATTGTATAAAA
This sequence comes from Picea mariana, assembly GCA_032191745.1. Lineage (NCBI taxonomy): Eukaryota > Viridiplantae > Streptophyta > Pinopsida > Pinales > Pinaceae > Picea > Picea mariana. The sequence continues at coordinate 284,763 of JASDQU010010599.1, read as the reverse complement.
CACACTGAAGAACATTTTGTACTATTTTCATATCTTTATTCAATACAGGTACATAACTATGATTATTTCAAGTTAGGGTTGTTGACTAATCCAAAACTAGTCATGTGAGACAAAAGTAAAGTTTGATGAAAATGCTAGTCTCTTGTTGTTAAAGTTAAGGAAGGTTTGCAGGTATGTGATCATATACACCAGGTCTATTACAGAGTTACAAATCATAATTGGATGATGAAATTGACGAGGGATTTTGATTGAGGTTGAGGTACAGGTTGGTGCATGGTTGATGCACTTGTTTATGGTACAGGTTGATTACAGGTTGAGGTACAGGTTGATGCATGGTTCTTGTTATTGGCACATGTTGTTTGGTGTAGGTTTATTGGTACATGTTTACAACAATATATCTCACAGTGATAATGTGACAGTGGCTCCATCATTCTACTTATACGTCAGGGTGGTTGGACGGGGCAATGACAGGTGGTTGTAGCCACCTTCCAGTTGTAGCTAGCGAATATAGGGGGTTGTACCCTCCTTATGGTTGTAGCCATAGAATTGGGGAGTTGGAGCTTCCCTTAGGTTGTAGCCTGAGAAACTGGGGGGTTGGAGCCTCCTTCCAGTTGCAGTTGGAAAACAAAGGAAGTTAGTGCTTTCAACGAATGTAATTCTTCAAGACATATAAGAAAAGGCATTCTGTGGTTTTCTCCTTGGGTTTCCACGTAAAAACACTGGTGTACTATGTATGTGTATGATTGTTCATTTGTTCATTGTTTATTTACTCTGCAAATATTAGATGATAATGCTAAATTGATATAACACTTGCATTATATGGTTAAAAAGGATTATATTTCTCTATTACTGATTCACCCCCCCTATCAGTAATCCAACAAGGATATCCATTGCCCTCTCATGAAGGAAATCTATGCAACATGTTTCCCATGTGTTGGCAGCCAATTCACATTTTTCATTGTCTCATAAGCTTCTTACACCTATGTCTTGCAAACTTCAAGTTTTCGTCGCATTTTTCAAATAAACGAAACTTTAATTTCTTGAGACATTTACACATTTGTCTTCGTGAAGTTTTCATGACTGTAAGCATGAAAACCTCTCCTTTCGAGGTCACATTTCAATCACTATCTGAACTGTGATGATCTTTTTATCGATATACCTACTGCACTTACCTTTTTGTTTATCATCATGTGGCTGTAAGGATTTTCGAATTATGCTCATTAGACATTCTCATATTGATTGCTTAACTTGATTTTATTGAATTTATAAGACATTGAGTATTTGGATTTGCATTTTATGACTTGCCTAATCGTTAATCCTGTGAAATGCATAGGGGTTTGAATAAATTTTTATATACATATGATGTAATCCCTATGTTAATCTTTTCATAATTTATAGGCTGGTCAGCTATATGAATAGCATTTTGGCACCATGGTTAAACTATGGATTATACACATTGGTGCATTTTGACTTGGGTTTTGATTTGTATAGCATAGTGTTGGCACAGATTGGTATTCACCTTTGATTTCATTGCTTATGCACATGGTTTAATGGTTGAACTATGCTTTGATGGGTATAACAGCTATGTAAAACTCTCAATTGTACAGTTGATATGATAGTTATGCATGCCAGAGATAACCTCCAACCCCCTCGCACACTTTGCATCAATGCCTACCTCCTTACCAGGGTTATCTTTGTTGATTTTTGGGAAAACCTCTAAACCTACTATGTTCAAACCCTTGTCCCTTAGCCCAGCTCTCATTGTGTTATCTCCTAGCTCCTGTAGGGCGAATTCAAACCCCCTGGTGTTCAGAGTTAGTGTTGGTTTCATTATTGCCAGAGAAAACTGCCCCGTAATTGCCCCCAGAGTCACGTTTTTGCATGAGCGATTTTGGGCAAACGGTGTTGAATTAGATCGAACGGTTGAAAACCCGGAACCGCTTTTAGCCCCTTTACCTTCATCATGGGCGGTTTCTTCAAAAAGTGAGCCATTACAAAGATCTAGCTCTTTTTTTAGAGGCCATTTCTCAGATTTCCTCAATGACTAAAGGGAACGTATTAGGTCTGTGTGCATGCTTATCACTTCTCCAGATTTGTGCTAAAGGATTATTCATATTTTAGTGGGTTGATTGCTTTATCCATGGCAACATACCCTAGATCTATCTTTGTCTCGAGAATTAAATCAAGTTGATTAAGGAACAATTTTATTGCCAGTATACTGTGTTGAATCAATAAATTAGCTTCCCATTTTCCAATCGTCCACTCTGTATGTGTGTGGGAATGATCATTGCAACTCTAGGTCTTGGCTTTTCATCAAAATGGCTCCAGCTACACGTTCAGGTGAGGAAAAAATTAAGGACCAGTGTCCAATCGAGGAAGTTGTATTAACTGTTCCTACTACAGATGATTCAACTTTACCAGTGATAACATTCAGGCTGAAGATTATAAATCAAGTATTTGAGATGGCCAGAGCACAGCTCAAGATGAATTTAAAGAAGCTGGTGTTTCTAATGGCCATGAGAGAAGAGGGGAGGGATCTCTGTTTCTTTCAGCATTTAAGGGTCCCTTGTCAAGCATTTATATGCTTAGTGATTTGGATAAAAAGAAACATGTGAAGCAGAACCATATGCTGAAGTGTGCTCTAAAGCTATTGCATCAGAAACATAGGTGCTTCCCTCTATGGATGAAGTCCAAATTCCAACAGATGATTATAGTTTTAAAGATTGTTCTCTACATCAAATGTCTGTAAATACTGCAATTGTTAATGATGATTATGACAACATTGCAGTTACTGATTATAACGTAGAGGAAAGATCAGTTTAACATGCTGAAAAGATTAGTGTAGGTTCTATTCAAATTCTTGAAAATGAGTCTATGTTAGATGCAACAGATAGAAGCACAAGGACTGGTAAATGCAATGGGCTGTCAAAGGAAATATCAAGTTCATGGAGGTCTTAGAATAACAAGCAGTCAAGATTCTTATTTTCAAGGTCAGAAGGTTCTATAGAAAGATCAAGCCATTATTCTACTCCCAATTTCTCATTGTCAAGGCAATTGCAGAGGGAGTGGGCAAACGGAAAAGATGTTTTGGAAAGCACAAATGAACACGATGAATTGAATATCAATAGACCATCTAATGATGCTTTCACTCCTAACATGCAAGGATTTCAGAGTATTTCAGAGGGCAGAACATTTTTTATTCTTTCAAAGGCTATAGCAAAACTCAAAGTTCTTTTGTGACTCAAACAATGGAGATACATTCTTCAGGTTGGTGACGTTGGAAGAAGAGATATTTTGCCAAATTTGAAAAGACTGTTCCATATATCTTACTCTCTCAAATAGCAGGTTTAAGAGGATACTTTGGAGCAAATCCTAGTCTCAGTCCTGAGCCATCGATGGGTATTGTGAATAAGAAAAATGAAAATATTTTAGATGTCAGTGGCGAATCTGAGGAATTCGAAACAAACAAGCACTTTTATGATGTGATTGTTGTTGATAGATTTTTTGTACAGGTCAAAGAAGTGAACATTGTTTCTTCACTTTGTCTTGCTGGAGTGATATCTCAAATTTTTGACAAAGCCCTGATGGAGCCAACATTTTGTGAAATGTATGCAAAATTTTGTGTCCAATTAATTGCCGAAGTGCCTGAATTTTATAAAGACAATGAAAAAAGTTATATTCAAGAGAGAAATCCTGAACAAGTGTCAGGAAGAATTTGAAAGGGATGAAATGGAACAAGCAGAATGCTGATAGGAATGCAGGGGATAGTGATTTAAAAATGCCATCGTAGGTTCCATGAAGAGGAAACAAATGCAGTACACATACAAAAGAAGCACAAAATGACATGGCAATATCAGAAGCAGTGGTTGCTTCAAAAAGATTTGTCTTGCAGAAATTGTTCAGACTTTTATGTGGGAGACTTCTCTTTTAAAGTGTTGTAGGTGGGCAATTAGTGTTGCTTCTTCCTTCAAGAGTGGTGTGATTTCAATCTAATTATCCTGCTGAAGCTGCTGGTGTATGCTTTGGATTTGGTGGCAAGATTTTCATCTTTAATTCCCTACAATCAATTTTAGATAGATTTATTGATATGCAAAACAAATGAATGGATATTGTATATGAGTTGCATTCACACCAAATATTTATTTGATATTTGTTTTGATTGAAATAGATTCAATTAAGATTCTGTTTGTTCTAATTTAGCATGGCAGTTTTGGTTTGTTGTGATTTAGATGATTTGCTTTGATTTTAATTAGTAATAAAATATTTGTTTTAATATATTTCTGTTAGTTTTAATTGATTTAAAACAGGTCTGTTCTTAAATTAGACCAGTTACAGAATCAGTTGATTCTGTAGCTAGTCTACAGGATCAGATTTTTACCATTTTATTAACAAAATATCTTTTAAACTTGTTTATTTTTGCCTCTTTTCAGGTACATACGAATTGCAGTGATCAAATGGGCATGCTGCAACAGTTTAGGAGATATTTTAGATTTGGTTTTGTCTTAGGTTGTTAAGTTTGAATCAGATTTTGGAAATATCTTCCCAGATTTTGTAAACAATTTGCTATTATTCACAAGGAAGTTTTACCTTGTGAAAAGACCTATATATACTTATGATTTTTGTAATAATCATCATCCTCAGTTGTGGGAGAACAAGGATATGGAATTCTGACACAAACTGGAGCATAATTGGTGTTTTGTCATAGCTTTTGCTTTTCAATATATCAACATTTTGTTTCAAGTTTTGTATATCATTTTGTTTATGGTTTAGTATTACTTTGCTATCTAAATCAAATGCAAATGATATAATTTCTTTACTGTTATACATATCTTGTTGCTTCCAAATAGATAAAAGACAT
>JASDQU010010599.1:256192-279805 GCA_032191745.1 Picea mariana | reverse complement strand
GTATTGTATTTGGAGTTGAAGCTCATTAGGAGGATGCCCCCTCGAAGAGGCAAGTGAACAGGAGAGGATCCCTTCCATAATAGGATCCATTGTATGGTGTTGCCCTACTTCAAGGGTTTGGTAATAATATTGTGTGGTTTCTTCTATATTGCTCTTTGGATATATTGTGTATTTAGTATTTGTGGTTATTATATTGGTAATCTATTCAGGTACTTAAAAATTTATTGCTCTCACCACCAATCGCACACATTCACTCAGCTAGTCGGACATCATAGGGGACCCACATAACCCTCGTCATTCCAAACGCTTGCTAAATATCCCTCCTATTCTATGGGGAGTTCCTAGTCTTGCCAACTCATCAACTCCACCTTCTCACACTGTTGTGAGTTCCATTGTCTTGCAATCAACTTTGCTTGGTTCCACCTTACTTGGGTCCAATTCCCAAGGTCCACCTTCCACTCTCTCCACTTTACACGGAAGAGGGGGGCCGACTTCCTCTCAAGGGGGAAGTACAAACCCACCTAGTCCCCTCCAAGTGTCAGGTACTAAGAACACTCAAACTATGGCTGAAACTAACCCTATGCCACCACCCCATATACCATATTTAGCTTCCCTCAACATACTAGATCTGACTAAACTCACCAATGATCCCATATTGCACAACCCCACATGGCCTACAATGCCCACCAAACTCCCTTCACACATCCCCAAGTTTGAAGGAAAAGCAGGAGATGATCCTGCCAACCATATCATGACATTTCACCCATGGTGTTCTTTGAACAACATCATGGACGATTCCATCTGATTGAGGTTATTTCAACGTACACTCACTGGCCCATCCGCCAAATGGTATGTTGAAGAAAAATCTGGGTCCCACGCGAATTTTGAATCCTTGGCCAAAGCATTTTTAACCTTCTTTCAATTACCCATTCTTCATGACAATGGCCTTGAACTACTCTTATATTTAAAACACACCACCTCTACACATATTTCGACCACATCCACAAATGGCGTTGGCGACATAGCCTCTACAAAGCTGACGCTACCCCCCAACAGTGTCTCAATTGGTTCCTCAAATCACTTGTTTCCCTCCTTGCCAAAGATGTGGCCACCACCTTTCCCCAGGCTGAAGAAGAAGCCCTTATAAAGACCCAACAATTCAAACTCATCTACGCCCAATCCGGATGCCTATACATGGTACTCCCGGATGCCCCAAGACCCGTGCCATTTGGCCAAGACAAACTTGGGATGTCTCGCTCAATAGACGGATCGATTGGTAACACTACACACCACAACCCATCGCCTCAACAACCACCCATGTATGGCACACCTCAATATCCACTGGCATATGGAGGAATCCCTTATTATCCTCCTCCCCCTTATCAACAACCATACCTTGTTTCCCTACCTCCACCCATAAGTGGACCCCCGCCGACACCCCTAAACCACCCACCTATCCAACCAAGTGTCAGTACTCCATCTACCTCGGCCTATGCCCTAAGCACTAGTGAAAGCGCCACGCCCTCCTATGTACCTTATGGAGCATCACCTCAACATAATCCATACTTTCCATTTTCTGCCCCCCCATAGCCTATGGCTCCACCACAAGGACCACCACATGCTGGGGTTAATTTTGTTCAACTCTCTCCCTTTCAGCAATATCAAAATTTTGAATAGTTGAACACGACAGATCCACCCCATCAATTGAGCAATACCAGAAAGAAAGGAAAAAATTGGAATAATAATAATCCGGGACCAGGAGGAAACCAGAACTAACCCCAGCAGAACCAGTCTATCGGGGGCAACCAAAACCAGGGGAATCAAAACCCTCAAGGGGGCAACAAAAACAAACGTCAAGGAAGGAATAACAACAATGTTAGGGCCACCTTCCCTTGTGCCCTTTACAGTGATTTTGGTCACTATACTCACCATGGCCCCCAAATCATTGATTTTAAGTGGATGAAAGATTTTGTGAATGGACCACATCCCTCAGCACCGCTTGCACCTCAGCAGGCCCCACAACCATATGTGCAGCAACCCCCCCCAGCTGTACTACAAAACCCCATCCCACACCAAGGGGTGATAAATACCCAACCATACATGCAGCCTACCCCACCATAGTTGGGATAGTATCCCAATATGAGCACCTCTGCTGATCGCACTATTCTTCTTACCAGTGAGGAAGAAGTCCTTCTGGAAACACGCAATCGTCAGTAAAGCACACCCCCTGAATCTACTCCCACCACCTCAGAAGCAGTTCTAGTCACAACCGGACCCCCTCTCATGATTCCTCACCCTAATACTGAAATCCCCCTTCGTATTCCTCGCATCCCATTGCACAGGAATGTCCACAATCCTCAAGCTAGGGCAGCTCATAATTATAGTTTGGTCGATGACTTGGCACAATCTTCAGCTGCCATGTCAATCTTAGAAGTCCTTTAAAATTGCCCCACCCAGTGAAAGTCATTACTTTTTTCCCTAGGAGTAGTCGACCCAGTTGATACTCGACTCATCACATTTGACCTCGACAGCGGAGAACCTCGCCTCCCCGCTCTTATTGATTTTCAAATCCCTGTAAAAATTCAGAGCATTACAGTTCACCGATGCATCATTGATGAAGGCGCATGCACCTGTATCATGTCCAAATCCGTATGGCAGAAACTTGGTTCCCTTGAACTCATACCATCTACCATTACCTTAAGAGCTTACGATGGCAAACCCTCATCCCCCGAAGGACTCTTCCAAAATGTCCCTGTCAAGCTTGAGGGAAAAACTGTTCTGATTGACATTGAGGTTATCGATACCCCGCTCGACTACAATATCTTGTTTGGTCATAGCTACATGTATGCTATGAACATCATCGCCTCTTCTATGTTTCGAACCATGATGTTTCCCCATAATAGAAAGATCATTACCATCGATCAAGTATCACATTATGAACCTAACCCTTCATCCAACATTGATAACATCCTCCTGTTTATCCACACTAATCCCTATGCCCATCCATTCATTGAGATGGGCCCTAGAATCTTCAAATACCCATCCTTGCTAGGGACATACCATGAAGCACCACCGCTCCTCCATCCCTCAGCACAAGTATGTGTCGTATCCTCCAATGGAACAACAACTGAAAATAACCTCCCTCCCACTGAGGCCTCTTTCATCCCCGACGTCCTACTAGTCAAAAAACTTCTTCCTCAAGAATATCCTGGAACTAATTCATCTCGATCCATTCCTGATCTTCCCGAGGGCCAGATCTCGGTTTGGGAAACAGTCCCCCAAGCCATTACCCAAATCCCTTTATTTTACCCCCCACTAGGTGTACAATCTTTCTAGGTTGCTGCAACGCTTACCCTTCCTAATATGATGTTGGTAATCCCAATTTGGTATTTACATCCACCTGAGATGGTTCCTCAACCATCCCTCCCTCCCCAAACAAAAGGAATCCCTATACAGTTTCCAATACTCACTCCCACCATACCCCCTACACCCCCACTCACTAACCCTCCTGCTACAGATGGGGGTAGGAAAAATAAGAAGGAGCCCCACACGTCCAACCCCCTTGTGTGCTATGTGAGAAAGGTGGACACCCCACCAACAAATGCCCATCTCTCCCTGAGCTACCTAATCTCATCCAACTCCCTCGAGCACCACCACCACTCGTCGCTTCCTCTAGTATTGCCTCTATCTCACAGAACACAAGTAACAAATGACTGCAGACCAAATTCACATGTGCCATCTGTACAGAATATGGCCATTACACACACCACTGTCCAACGTTACCTCAATTCCGACAAACACTAACATCTGTACGCTAGAGCTTTCAACAAACACCCACCCCAACTCCTGTCACTGACATCCATTATGTCACAACCTCAATCAACAAACACATGAGATGTCCTTTCTCTCTATGCGAATCACTTGATCATTTCACATATCAATGTCCTATGATCATTGAATACAGGCATCATCAACTGGTCCTTGTTCAAAATCATACCCCCCCTCCTCCAACAGACCTGATAAATGCCCTTACCCCATCAATTGATATGGTTCATATCTTCTCACCAGAACCTGAGGCACTCCCTTCTCCCCCATAGTTCCTAGATGATTTATATGAGGAGTTACTCCCAAATCCCCCCAATTCTCCAATTCATTTCCCCACAAAAATTTTACGCTTGACTACCATTTTTAACCCACAATATCTAGATATTTGGTTTATGTCGAGCGAACCATCGCAATCCCCCTCCATCAATCCCCCTACATCTTTATCAGAAGGAGACAATTCCATAGTGATAGTCATCGAGGTCACTCCACTCGATCCCCTATATTCACGCCAGTTTCAATGTGATGAAGATATCCTCGAGGAGTTAACTACCCCCGATTGCCCATGGGCACACTCCACCACAGAGCGCTCTTTCTTTCACAGGAAGCCTTCATGCCTCCTAACCAACACCCCATATACGCAGTCATAACCAAAGATTTTCTCCCATCAGGGCATATAGATTGGTTCAATAACCCTATACCTGCCCCTGACGCTTTCGAGGAAGGCAGTATGGCCAATGTATCCCCAACCATCAAAATATATATTTCCATCAAATCTGGAATTATCGAGGAAATCATCATAGGCGATGCATGTTCTCCTGAAGAAATCACCGCCTACAAATCCCTCTTCCAGGAATACCGGGACATTTTCACTTGGTCATACATAGAGATGCTTGGCCTTGATCCCTCAATTGTCGAACATCGCATAGACACCTGGCCTGATATCACACCCGTCTACCAAAAATAATGACCACTACACCCATCCAAAGCAATGGCCATCAAATTCGAGATTGACAAACTACGCGTTGCAGGGTTCATTTACCTAATAGCCTATGCTTCATGGGTCTCCAACCTTGTCCCTGTTAACAAAAAACAGAGCACTATTCGTGTCTATACGAATTTCCATGACCTCAATCACACTTGTGTGTTTCAGACAGGCGCACACCCCATGCATGCTTGTTTTCCCAAATAGCTCACCCCCCTACACACATCATACATTGGAACTATTGGAAAGGAAAATAAAGAACCTTTTCTTTTAGTGAGTCAGATGTTGAACGGAAGGAAAATGGTTCTTTTGAGAAACGTAATTGACCGAGTTGGGAAGGAAATAGGATCGACCTTGTATCGCCCCATTGCAACAGACCTTTCGAGAATGACTTCTGTTGTACAGAGTAAACCCTTGGTGCTCCAGGGCCTGCTTTCTTAATCTGAACTGATTCAGAGCTGTTGATATCTTCTCCTGTCCTAGCACCTCCTCTGGTGATTACGTTAATAGTTGGCCCAGCCCCTCTGCTAGGCGGTATGGGCTCTGAATTTACTAGGTTTGCGTTCCGCTGTATTTTTTAGGCTTCCCGCCTTTAAATAAAGTCTGGGAAGTCCTCTATAGCATGGCCCGTGGTTCTACAGTGGTTGCAGCGCAATCTCCTAGGCAGAGGACAATCACGAGCAATGTGACCTATTTCGTCGCAGTTATAACATTGTACTAGTCCAGTTCTTCCACCTGTTCTTCCTCCCCTGTAGTGTAACAGCCCTAGTGGGTGTTACCATGCATTAAACACACAGTTCTTCTTTTCGCGACTATGCCCATTATAGCCACGCATTCGTGCGCGGGTCACCATCGATCGCCTGTGCATTTGGGGGGCCACAACCCTAAAAACCCATTGTACGGCCATTCATATGATCCTACCCAAAAATTGACACCTAACTACTGTATAGGAGGATGAGACCACTAACCTGACTCTTGCACCTCCCGGATCGACTTCCTCGCACTCCTGGGATCTCCGAATTTGCTCTACAATCCCCTCTCTAACCACTATAGAAGCAAGTAAAAATGAGGTGGCAATGTGGACCCTACAACTATATATAGGCCCCTTTTTCCAAACTCCCAGACTCAATTCTGGGAGCTCCGAGTGGCCATTTTTCGATTCATATTTAGCCACGGGATCAACACCCCTTCATCTACATCAAGACAATCCCTAGGCCATTTTTCATCCTTAGCCCCCGGGGAGCCATTTTTCCATACCCCGTTCAGGTACTCATGCTCATGTTCAAAGTTATCAAATAAATGGTTATATGTTCGATTATCTTTAGATATTGTTCACGTCAGGTATTTGGTTGTCATGTGTGCAGGTACTTGGTCATCACACACCAGCGCGACCCCTTCAGGTATATAATCGAAACTAGCATGTAATAATTCCCTCTAAATCTCAATTGCATCTCCAGTCGCACCCTCTGAAATTTGCCTTTAGGGTCCCTATATCCGGCTCTGCAGTACTATCACCTCCACTACATTTTGGGTATTGTCACCCGGTAGCACTCTCCCCCACATGATTTTTCCCCTTCATGGCCCCCCTTGGCACTTTGAAACTCATGTTATTTTCAACCTTTAGGGATGGGAGTCCTGATAGTCTTACATCATGTCGTGAATCAACCACATACTCCTTCTCCTCATTTTGCTAGCCTACCCAATGGACTCCCAAGGAAATTCTTCATGATTTTATTTTGACTGGACTCCTGCAACACCATTTACCATCCATTTCATCCACTGTCGGTTTGCCCATCCTCAGATTGCCCTCCATACATTTCCCTACTACAAAAATCTGCCTATGGGGCCCCAACCCTCCACTTGTTTTTAACCAACTTGCGCCATCCTCAGGTCAGGCCATCTTACACTGGGGCACCCATTTCTGTATCTGCATTATTATCCCCACTGTTTTTTTTAATTCTTTTTGTAATTAAGCCATTGTTTCCAACATTTTACATAGCTTTTTGTCGTCACCTTTGGTGACCTTCTTGGAAAACGCAACCCATTTCGCTCTTGGTTGGGGCATTCCTTATCACATACTCCTGTTGACATCATCCATAAACTCCGAGTATCTCACAGGCCACCTACCTCTGCTCTTTGAGTTTTTTCACTTTGTCTCGCCTCTGGCACAACTTATCCCACATCTCGTTGTCCCCTTGACACTCGACCTAGTTGAATGGTTGTGGCCACTTATACTTTGCATATATCCCCAACCAAGGGTAGTCTTGAGTCTCCATGCATATTCACTTCGTCCATGTACCTCCTCAGTTCTTGACCTCACCTAGTGGATTTCATGAAGCCCTTTGCTTCTTGGAGTCACGTCTCCCTTTTTTTTGACATCAACATAGTTTCCAGAAGGGCGACCGTATCTTGACTCTCATTACCTTTACAATGAGGAGTCTCGGATGGCACAGGGAGAACCATCATTTCTCTCTACTGTCGTTGACCCCCATAACATTCGACTTCAACTCTTTCTCATGTTACGATAGGTCTTACTTTGCGACTATTGCAGTTGTTTTTTATATTTGACGAAGACCTCTGAACTTTGTTGGGCTATCAATACCGACAAAATCCATGATACTTCTTACTGGTATCATTTCCCACTATTCAGATTATTGTTCCTCATCAGAATTGTCCTCTGCCTTTATGAAAATCGCCCCCGAGGATGCTTCAGTTGTCTACATCAACACACAGTTTCAGTTACTGTACAATACCCTTTTTTGAGTTACATGACATGAGCATGGGGCATGCCCACCTCGTTTGTACACAATTTATTTTCCACACCTTGCGAAAGGTTGGGTCCTACAGGTTCCTTTCTCCCTCCAACGGGTCACTCTTGATACTCTCACTATCTCTCTTTCTTACAACAGTACTCTTAGTAGAAGAAACATTGATGAATTTCGACTATCCGTATGCTCCTAACCTCATCCATTAGGGGGCATATGTTATCACTGAAATTTTGTCTGCAAATGGTTACAGGAATCCAACATCTTCAAACAACTATTAGTTCACCCATGGACCAAAATTACCAAAAAATCATTTCCAAAAGGTCCAAAACTATCCAACCAGTTATAAAATCAGGATGTGTTATGACTATACAGAGCGGGCGCACACATGGGCCATCAAGAAACACAGAAAAAGTGCACATGCGCATGATGCATGACTGTGGACGCTAAAAACTGCACACATCTTAGAACGACACATTTATAATGTAGGTCGGCCTCCCACCCACTTCTGGTTCAACTTCCAAGTTGATTTGACATCCAAATCTCGGCTAGATCCGACTGGGTGGTTGGTCAAAGACCTAAAGGTGCCCTAAACAACCCCTTTTCACACTAAAAGATGGTTGCACAATACCTCAAAGTGGTGCTATAAAACAAGGCCATGGGTGCACTACATCTTCAAGGAATTCATTTGCAAGGTTATGCTGCTGCTATTCTCTTGGGGAAACCTCTTTTCTCATTAAGAGCATACTAGCACCATTCTATTTGGGCAATCCACATCACCTTTTGAGTGGGTTAGCTTGGGATTCTTTCACCATTTCTTTCAAGTTTTCAAGTTGTAAGAAGAGCTCAATCTTGGGGTTCCAAGAGCCCTCCCTTGGAGGAAGAAGGGACCCAAAGTCCCCTTTCTCTTTGGTATTTTCTTTTCACTAATACATTCCTTTCCATTGGTGACATGAGTCTTGTTTGTTTCTTGTTCTTATGTCGTTATGCACAATAGTTTAATTGTTTTTTCCCTTCCTAGTTTAAATCTTAGCTTAGTCTTTTATGTTTATTCTTCTAACCCTTTCCTTTACTGTTGTCTTGCTTAGCTAACCCAACTAAGCTTGTAAGCACCTCTATTTTACTCATTTAGGTGACAAAAGAGGTGCAACAACCATGCCCCATCTTAGGGGCAATTCGAAAAGAGAGGTGGCCTGGTATGCAACTAGAGGAAGGAAGGCGCCCGACTTTAGTTCTCCCCCTAAAAACATCGGCATCCCCATATTGAATCCTGTTGTAGCTCCCTCCCTTGCTCAATATTTTTTTGAGACTACCCTAGACCTCTCCCCGCTCTACAATCCTTACACCTGCAGAATTGAATGGTTTGAAAACTACAAAATTTCGCTTGACTTTGCGCCTCCACCCCCCTCCCCTCCTCACTGTCCCCCACCTCCACCTTTTCCTCCTCGCCACCCTCCTCCTCCAACCCCAGTCGCTTCCTCTGCTCCCTTCATTTCCAACTCTTCTTGCTCTGACTCTCTATTGTCCCCCTCGCTCCCTTCAACTTGTGACAAGTGTGCAGACAGAGAAACTATCATGGATTCCCTAGATGACCTCAAGAGGGGTTTAGGGGATATCAAGTCTGCCTTACTCGAGCTACAAATAAGGGAATCAAAACACTGGAGCTGCATGGACCTCATGATGTCCTTCTTATAGGACCTTCGACAAGCCATCTTGAATCAAGACAGGCTCGACAGGGGCAACTTGCAGGGGTGCCAAGCGTTCGCTGGACCAAGGCTTGATCCAGGTTTTATTTAATCATGATTTAGGTTTATGTTTTTTGTTTTACCTCGGTAGCCATGGGTAGTTGGCCAGCTTTGGGGAGTTTGGTCTTTGTTTTTTCTTCTCAGTTTAGCAATCTGAACTATGCCATGCGTCGCAACATAGTTTAATTTTTCTGCATGTCTTGCTTTTCTATTTTGGATAGGTGGCAGCTGTGGTTTCCCACCAGGGCACTGCTGCCACGTTTGAACATGAGAGACAAAAATATTTAATTTCTTTTTCTTATGGGCTCTAATACATACTTCGAACTTACAAAAAAAAAACATACCTTAGAAAACATCATCAAAATAATTTATCCTCTCTTGAATTTCGGCCTTCTTTACTTCACCTTCCCTCTGAAATTCTCCTTAGATATCATTTGGTTACCTTAGTCACTTATATATATTCAATATTCTCAAGTGTAATTAAATGAGAGGCCCTTTCCTCTTATTCATACTTTTATATAGCTTCCTCAAGGGGTTACCTTGTAACCATCTTAAACCACTTTCCTTATTTTAGGGCTAACCCACTTCTAACCACTTGTCCACTTTGTAATTTCTCCATTAACTTTATTATTTAAATAATTTATTTTGTATCCACTTTGAATTATAGTACACTCATCACTTCACTTTATTATTTAAATAATTTCTTCTTTGCAACCACTTTGACTACTTTGACCTTTTGGGGCTTCTAGATGACTCATGAGGGTTCTCCAACTTCACATGGCCATAAATCTCTAACAATGAGGAGTTATGTGACATTCCACATACCACTGAAAATGGAATGACATGTACTATCCATCTAGAATAGTCTTACCTTCAAATATATTAAAAATCATACCATTATACATCAAACAAACTTGGGTCCATTACCCAAAACTTTGTGCTACTAAAATTTGCTACCAGGATTTCTTCAAGGGTTGACATCAATGACAACCAACCCAAATAATCAACAATGTCCCCCTTTGGCATTTATGACAACACTCAGATGCAATACTGAAGTCATATCACTCATGTTCCCCCTATGACCATCACTCCCCCTGGAACCACGCCTTTATGTCTTTCTCCAAGCATTTACCTTTGCATCTTGTAAATCTTTCCCCCTTTGTGATCAATGGAAAAGGTATCTTTCCATACCAGGCTGCTAGCCCTGACTAAACTCTTCCTGAAACTGATCTCCCAATCTGAGTTGTCCTCTTTATGGTGCTTCCCCATGTAAGTCTAAAACATATAAGATAATCATTCAAAGACATTCATTTTGGAGTAGAAATTGCTCCAAGTCTCTGGCAAAGATACTCAAAGGCTTCCTATTGGCCCCGAGATATGATCAATTTATGACAGTTATTAGACACTTTTTGCCGAATGTACATATGTGTTTTTCACATTTTGAAGGAGCTTTTTGAAGAATTTTATGCTAAAATGGTATGATAGACACTAGGTACCTATGATTCATGTTTAATGATTATATTAAGTATAATTCATCATGTTTTTATGCTTCCAAAAATCTGATTCATGTTTTTTGGTGTTACTGGGTGAAAACGCACCACGTTTTTTCTTCCGGCACTCAGTCCAACACTCCTTCCAACACTCGTTTTGGTACCCAATCTGACACTCTGTCCAACACTGCGTATTGCACAAAAACGAAGGGTGACTTGGTGGTTATGGTATTGGCGGCCAGTGATGGGTGAATCGGGAATGTGGGTTTTGTTCATGCTTGCCCCCTCCAACTACTGAAATTCCAACAACTCAGTTTTAGTTGTTCAAGAGGGCGATTATTGGCTCGCTCTGTTTCAGCAGTTAGGGTATCATTTAATGAAATTGCCGAATTTAGAAGTGGTTTGAACCTCTTGTGGTCGACCACTTGGTCTGTAAAAATTACAAATACCACTGTGGTGGTCAGATGATTGTTAAGCAGTATAAGCATCAGTGTGATAGATAGAAATACGATTTTACTCTGTTTTTCTATTTTACATTGCGAGATTATACAAGAACTACGTTTTTGAGTTTTCATGGTGAATTCGAATTGCTGAGTTCATGGTGTGCTTTTAGAAAGTGACCATGAATTGCTAGGGGGGGCACCAACTGTCTGGCAACTGTTCTTTGTGTTGTTTATGGATTTCATAATTTAGTTGTTCTCTTTATTTCCTGTACATGCATTTTTATTGTGTTAAGAAGTTTGTTGTTATAAGTTAATTGCTTTGATTCTCTTTTGCAGGTTAGTATGATGGATTGTGTTAGCATGAATTGATCTTGTAGTTAGGAATGGATTTGCAAATCCCTATACTAACCCCATGTGCAATTAGATATTAGATTATGGTTTTATTTATGATTTTAGAATAAAATTTAAAACAAAGTTTTAAATAGAATAGAACAAAGTTATAATTTGGGTTTTCTTTGACAAGGATTTGATGGATGGATAGAGTTAATTTCAGTTTTTAATGATAGATTTCTTATTTTGGTTTTATGTAGATCTTGCTTACTTAGTTGTTGGCTAATACATTTGGTAGTTTACTTTTTAATGTCATGTTTTAATTTCTGTTCTTTAGCATTGTCCTTTTTGTAGTTTGAATTACTAAGATAGATGTAGCATAGCTTTACTTTATGCATTTTCTTTCCTAGAGTTAAATTGCAATTGTATTTCTTAGTTAATAGTTGAGTTTAAGTATGAATTTTGCTTACATAGTATAGAAGTACAATGATGATCTCGTTATATTGTTGATGGTTAATAAATGAATATGCAGGGTAATTGACGATTGATTTTGTCATGACTAAATTCTCATTGGATTGTTTAATCCATACATTTCTCTTTGCTATTGAGATCAATGTTGAGCTTATACCACTTGAATTATCCTTTGTTGTTAAGTTCCATTGAGATATTATACGACACCGAAAACATTCACACAACCGACAACATTATATTTGAATTGTCATAGTTTAAAAGAATAGTTTCTTGTTTTCATAGATCAGAAAAGATAGTTTCTTGCTCTTGTAGATCAGAAGAGATAATTTCTTTCTTTCATAGTTTCAAAAGATAGTTTAATTGCTTATGTAGGATAGATAGTCTTTGCTTTGATAGACTAGATAGTAGTTTTCTTATCATATGTTCAAGACTAGTTGTTAGTTCTTCTTGCTTTCAATTAAATAGATTTCCTTTCATGAATTAGAAATAGTTTTGATTTAAGAATTTAGTCCACTTGCCTCTTATGCTAGATAGTTGTTCAATGAGAAGTTTTAATTTGATTACTTGCAGTAGAAGTTATCTTAGAGTAGTTAGTTGTCTATTTTTTTTAATAGGTTAGTTAGTTGTTTTGCTTACTTGTTTATTTGCTTTAATAGGTTAGTTAGTTGTCTTTTCTTACTTGTTTATTTACTTTAATAAAATGGTTGCTTGCTTGTTTATTTACTTGCTTTCATAGGATAGTTGTTCATTGAATGTAGGTTGGCAAGTTAAAGTAGTTTGGTTTTGTTATTTTCTTATTGTTATGCTTAATAGTTTCTTTTCCTTATTGTTATGAACTAGTTTGCTTTACATAGGGTTTTTTACCTGCTTTTTTAGAACTATCCATTGATCCTTGGCCCAAAAGTACTTAGGTTACATAGTTTCAAGTTTCTTAGTAGGGTTTTCTCATTAGATATATTTGCTTGAATAGATTAGCCTTAGATAGATACCTTCCTTAGTTAGACTATACTACTACCAACCCTTCTACCTTTGGCATATATTTTGCTACAACTCTAAGTTTACTTACCCTGGGTTGACAATTTAATTGATGGATTTTAATGTGTTTTTAGTGCATATACAAAACCCATCACTTACCGTGGAAGCGATTTTGTAAAGATGTCTGCCACTTGTTCTTTTGTGCCCACATATTCAACTCTGATGTTTGTCTCTGCAACCTATTCCCATAGAAAGTGATACTTGATTGGAATGTGCTTCGTCTTGGAGTGCATCACCGGGTTCTTTAAGATACTAATGGCTCTTGTATTATCACAATAGATTGGAATGGGCTCATCATACTCAACTTGTATATATGTCAGAGTTTGTTTAATCCATAGAACCTGTGTACAACATCCTGTTGTTGCAATATACTCTGCCTCGACTGTATATAATGATATTGATGATTGTTTCTTTCTTAGCCAAGATACTAAACACTCACCTAAGTAGAACGTTTCTCCACTAGTGCTTCGTCGGTCATCAATGAAACCTACCCAATCTGCATCTGTGTAGGAAATAAGTGATAGATCCTTTCCTTTTGGATACCATAACCCAAACTCTTTTGTTCCTTTGAGATATCTGAAAATCCTCTTCACTAATAAGACATGTGATTCCTTTGGTGCTACTTGAAATCGTGCCACCTATCCAACTTCCTGCATTGCATCTAGTTTGGATGTTGTCACATATAGTAAGCTACCAATCATTGACCTGTATTGCCTCTCGTCTGTAGACTTTGAATCATCATCTTTGCTCAATTTGCAACTGGTTTGCATAGGAGTGGTACTTGGTTTGCAATCTTCCATTCCTAAATTTTTTAACATTTCTCTGATATAATTAGTTTGAGAAATAAAAAATCCTTGGTTTCTTTGACATATATGAAAATCCAGAAAGAATGATAGTTCTCCAAGTAATGACATTTCAAATTCATTCTACATATCCTTTTCAAATTTCTGGCTTAACCTGTCATCAATACTTCCAAAAATAATATCATCAACGTAAACTTCAATTAATAAAACACTATCTTGAGTTACCTTCATGTAGAGGTTGTTTTATGCACTTCCTTTTTTGAACCCTAACCGTTGTAAATATTTATCCAGTCTAGGGTACCATGCTTTATGAGCATGTTTTAGACCATACAAGGCCTTCTTCAATTTACACACATAATCTGCATTCTTTGACAACTAAAATCCTTCCAGTTGTTTAATGTAGACTTCTTCTTCAAGTTCCTCGTTTAGAAAATATGATTTCACATCCATCTGATACACTTGAATATTCTTAGAGCATGCATAAGCTAAGAGCAATCAGCTTCCATTCTGGAAAATGGGGCAAATGTCTCTTCAAAGTCGATTCCTTCAACCTGTGCGTATCCTTTACATACCAATCTAACTTTGTTCCTTGTAACATGTCCAACTTCATTCAATTTATTTTTGAAAACCCACTTTGTGTCAATCACATTCTTATTCTTTGGTCTTGGAACAAATTCCCAAGTGTCACTCTTCTTGATTTGATGCAATTCTTCATCCATGGCCTTATTCAAGAATTCATCCTTGTTGGCCTCTTCGAAACTGTTTGGTTAAATCATAGATAAGAGTGCTAGGTAAATTTGTTCTGGTGAACAAATTCTTATTTTAGTATTAACTCCTACGTATTTGATTTCGATAATCTGATCTGAAGGATGATTCTTCTGTACTCGTTTGCTAGTTGTCTTTAGATGCACTTGCTCAACTTCCTCTTCTACTTTTGTCTGATCTTCTTCATATTCCTCTTCTACTTCTTCTTCATATTTTGCTTCTTCTTCATAAAGTTGTTCCATTGATTCATTTTATTCTTCTTTTAATTCTCATCCACCTGTTTCATCAATTGTTACATTGTTGCTTTCCACAACTTTGTTCATTCTCATATTGTAACACTTGTATTCTTTCCTTGTACTTGAGTAACCAACAAGTACTCCTTTGTCCACATGAGAGTCAAAATTTTTCATTCTTCCAACTTCTCTTTTGATGTAGCATTTGATTCCAAATACTCCGAAGTGCTTCACATTTCCTGGTCTTCTTTCCATAGCTTGTAGGAATTTTTGTCGGTGTTGTTTCTGAGCATTACTCTATTTTGAATGTGAAATGATGTATGCACTTCATGTTTCCAAAACATATCTGTCAATTTGGAATCCATTAGCATTGTTTGAGCCATTTCCTATACTGTCCCATTCTTTCTTTCAACAACTCCATTATGTTGAGGTCTCCTAGAAACGAAGAATTGCCCTTTTATTCCATGCCTACTGTAGTAATCCATAAATTCCTTTGAAGTGAAATATCCGCCATTATCAGATCTCAAACATTTGAATTTTGAATCCATTTCATTTTCAACCATTTCCTTGTAGACCTTGAAGTTTTCAAAAGCTTCTGACTTATTCTTGAGAAAGAAAATTGCATTCATTCTTGTATAATCATCAACTAATAACATAAAGTATTTCTCACATTTTAAACCCTTTGTTTTAGTTGGTCCAACTAGATCAGTATGCACAATTTCCATTGGTCTTGTCATTGAATATTCATTTGATTTGAACCTTGTCTTTGTTTTCTTTCCTTGTTGACAATGCTTGCATAAAGTGTTGGTTGATTTCGTGATCTTGGGAATTTCTTTAACTGCTTCCTTTTTGCTGAATTTGACAAGGTTATCAAAGTGTATGTGACCCATTCTTCTATTCCATATCCAACCTTCATCTTCCTTTCTTGTAAAACACTTCTCATTTCCAATTTCACTTAATACATATATGTTGCTTGAAGTTCTTGTAGTTGTTGCAATCAATTTTCCTGAACTTTCTTTTCTTATCTTTCACTTCTGTGAATCGAAAGTAATTTTATGACCTTGGTCACACATTTGAATCACAATTAGAATATTATGTTTCATATCTTCTACTAGCAGAACATTTTCTGCCTTGTCATTCTTGTTTCCAATTATGATAGTTCTTTTTCCAATGATTTTAGCTTAATCATCATTTATGAAGGAGACTAATCCATATCTTTCCTTTCTTAATGTAAGAAACCTATCTTTATCACTTGTCATTTGTTTTGAACAACCACTTTCAACATACCAACCACGTTTCTTATGCTTATCTTGTAGAGAGAGTGTACATTCTTCATTACTATACTAATTTTTCTTTCTTATCCATGTTCTCTTCTGAGGTTCCTTTCTATGACTGTTTTTTTTCTGTTGTGGTTCTCTAGGAGGGACTGTCATTCTACAATATTTGTCCATGTGTCCAAATTTGTTGCACTTGTAGCATTCCACTTCAGTGCTCAATGATTCAAAACTGTTGTAGCTTCTTCTTTGTGTTTCACTAGGCCTTCTTGGATAGCCATTTTAAGTATGACTTTCAAATTTTTTTATGTTCCTGCTATGAGCTCTGCAATTTATAGCTTTATGTCCAAAATTATTGCATGCATAACATAAAACAAAAAAGATAGTTAGATACCTGGGAGTTGAACATCTTCTGAAAGGAGTTACTCTTATGAATCCTTCTTCTTCATGAGGCTTATTTGTTTCGATTGGTCATTGATTATGAAGTCTGAATCTTCTTGGTGGAGGAGTGTCTCTTTAATCTTCCTTGTAGATCTTCCTATCGCCTTTGATTGTTTATGCATATATTTTTGGATATGTTTCTTGTTCTGTTGCTTTGGAGATTGATCCATTTTTCATGTGATTGTATCCAAGTCTAGACTTGTCATGATAAAGATTTTGATTGCTGATAATGTCATCCAAAACTTTTAAGTTGTTCTACATATTTTTATTTTGAATATCCTTTCTCAATGTGACAATCTTTGCCTCCAAAATTCCAATGATCATGTCCCTTTCTTCTAACTGCTCTTTGAGTGCTTCTTCAATTCTTTTATCTTGTTCTATTTGAACCTTCAATTTCATGATCATTTGTTCTAGTTCCTGAGTGTCTTCTTTCTTGTCTAGTTATGCTTTCAACTTCTTATTTTTCTTCTTTTCTCTTCTTATAACTTCTATGGCACTCAACAATTCTTCTCGGTAGTCAAATTCTACCCCTTCATATTCTTCTTCCGTGTCTTCTTTATCAGAGTCTTCTATTTCCACGAATAGAACTCTTTCTCTCTGAGTGTCACTGACTTCATCTTCATCTGATGAGGATATGTCTTCCTTGGTGAATACTATTTTCTTGAAAGCTTTCTTTTTGGTTCTTTTGTCTTTATATGTTTGTTTTCTATTTGATTAATCTTCATCATTCCTCTTATTTTTCTTATGAGGAAATTTGTTAGAAAAATGACCAACACCATCACAACGAAAACAAATTAATGGTAGATTACCTTTATATCTACCATTGGTTCCCTTGTTCAATCTTTTAACAAAGTTGGCCACTTCGTCTTCATCATCTTCTGAGAAGTCATTGTTGCTGCTATGTTCCTTTTGGTTTCCCTTTTGCTTTGATCTTTTGGATACTTTGAAATATGTTTTTTTTTTTAAATCTGGATTTTCCTGTTCAGTTCTCATTTCATATGCTATGAAGATTCCATGTAGTTCGTCCATGCTTATTGAGTCTAGATATGCTCTTTCTTCTATTGCTGATATCTTAGGATAAAATATCATAGGAAGATATCTTAGTACCTTTTGAACAATTACAGATTCTTCAATTTATTCTCCCAATCCTATGATTGCATTCATTGTTTCATCGACTCGTAAGAAGTAAGCTTCAACATTCTTATATTTCTTCATCTTTAGTTGTTTGACTTGACCTCTGTAAGTTTGAAGCTTTGCTGCTTTGAATTTTGAATCTCCTTCAGAAATATTTTGAAGTTTGTCCCAAATCTCTTTAGCGGATTTACAATGTACAACTTTGGTATATATCGATTCCCCAAGGCCATTCAGAAGTGCATTTGTGGCTTTGGAATTATTTTGACTGGTTTTCATTTCTTTTTCACTTGTTGGCAGAACTGTTGGTTCTTTGTATCCATCTACTACTGATTTCTAAATTTAAAATCCCTGTGCATGTATATATTTTTTCATCATTCTGCTCCATAATTCATACTTTTGTCCATCAAACTGTGGTATTCCATTTTCATTGATGTTGTTTCTCTCCATGATATACCTTTCAGTGGTTAAATTGATTTCTGAAGGAACTTGCTCTGATACCAATTGTTGGATTACTGAGAGGGGGGGTGAATCAATAATAAAGAAATTTAATCATTTTTAACCATAAAATGCAAGTGTTATATCAATGTAGCATTATCATCCAATAGTTTCAGAGTAAATAAACAATGAAAACATGAGAAATCATACACATACATATTACACCGATGTTTTTATGTGGAAACCCAAAGCGAGAGAAAACCACATAATGTTTTTTCTTATATGTATTTAAGAATTACATTCATTGGAAGCACCAACTTCCTTTTTTTTCCAGCTGCAACTGGAAGGAGGCTCCAACCCCCTAGTTTCTTAGGCTACAACGTGAGGGAAGCTTCAACTCCCCAATTCTCTGGCTACAAACCCCTATGTTCTCCAACTACAATCGGAAGGTGGATACAACCACCTGTCCTTTCCCCGTCCAACCGCCCAATCGTAGAAGTAGAATTATGGAACCACTTTCACACTATCACTGTGAGATATAATGTTGTAAACTTGTACCAATCAACCTGCACCAAACAGCCTGTAACAACTTGTACCAAACAATCTGTAATCAATTTGTACCATAAACAAGTGCATCAACCATGCACCAACCTGTACCATCAACGAGTGCATCAACCATGCACCAAATAGGTACCAATCATGCATAAAATACACACAAACTATGACTCATCAAGATGTACCAACATCATCAACTATACACCTCATTTATGTGACAAATCATCAACTTCTTATCTCAACCATGTACCCAACATGTACTTCAACCAAAATCCCTCATCAATTTCAACATCCAAATCTGATTTGTAACTCTGTAATAAACCTGATGTATATGATCACATACCTACATACCTTCCTTAAATTTAACAACAAGAGAATATCATCTTCATCAAACTTTACTTTAGTCTCACATGACTAATTTTAGATTAGTCAACAACCCTGTTGTGGGTGGGAAATCCCTCCTACGGACTTAGCATTGAAGGAATCTAATCATGCATGCAGAAACTGACCATTTAAAGGCCTCTACGTTTTCCTCTTCTCCCAACACAAAACCCCGCATTCATGCAATACAAAGGTGTAAATGAGATTTGGTGACTCTACCTTAAGTCCTTCATTTGATGTCAATCCCTTTGCTTTCACTTGCTCTTTGATTGCAAGCCTTCTCCCAAAGCTATCATGCATTCACATATGAACAAACAAAAAGATGCGAAAATGCATTTCATATACTAATTGTTGGGTTAGTTGTGACAATATCATAAAATAAATACACAATTTGAACACATAATATGGTGGGACGAAAAAAAAAATTCTTTTTTTATTAATCTTCACAAGGGTAAACTTTACAATATTTGGTCGACACTGCTTCTCGAACCTGGTCCTGGGCTCCTCTTCACAATGCACCAACTACTCAACCTCAGAATACAATTGTAGGAAATTGGAGCAAAGGGGGGATAAATTTGGGTAGAGTTTCTATACTCTTCTTTTTTCTCCTTTCAAATGGGACCCCTACCCCTTCTTTTATAGGCTAGAAGGAGCTAGGTATTTGGTTGAATGACCGGCCATGCATGGCCAAAAGGTTTAGTTAACTTGCCCAAAGCTGTGTGTTTCGTCAGAAACTTTCATTTTTTCATGCTTCTGAAGGTCCACACGGGTTGTAGTGGGTCAGCTAGCATGGACACTGTATATACATGGGGGCTGTCGTGGAGCAGGGTGCGTGGGCCTTTAAAAATGGAGTTTTTTAGAAGAGCTGTTCAGTAGTGGCTTGGAAAAGAAGGAAGATTAGATGGCCTAATGCCAGGTAAGCATGTTTGGTGCAAATTAGGGTTATAACAGATGCCCCCTAATGTGTGAGGTTAGAAGAGAATCCGATGGCCGAAATACATTATCAATCTTTATCAACGTATCAAACTGGTGAGCCCAGGGACCAGAATTCGGGAGGTGCCATCTATAAAATAACAATTGTCTCACTGAGGTGGGCATACCCATGCTCGGGATGAAATAAAATCATGGCTACCAATCAAATACACTGTAGATTCATGTCATATAACTATATAAAGTGTAGCCACGAGAAATACACAATGGAACTACATCTCAAAATCAAAAGATATACATGTATAGTATCCATCTTCTAGAAGCTGATAAGGCCTGATGGATGGAGATGAGGTCTTTAGAGCTCGAACAACAACTTCAAAATCTTCAAAACTTGGGTAGGAGTGTAATATGAGTGTATGACTTCACTACCCAGAGGTCTTCGACGACTCGTCAGTCATGGACTAGAGAATCTTGATGACCAGGCTAAAGGATTCATTGATTTCGAACAAAGACTTGATTGGACTTTGAGGATGGCTGGGCATGAGGGCAAGAGACAAACTGCATAGGGGATGACTCAGGATTGGTAAAAACTTCCATTAGAAGATAGCATGGCAAATGATGAGACTCAGGCAGCATGGCATTGACATAAGTTCACGAGGCAGGAGGCGACACAAACTCTCCATATGTTTGGAAGAATAACCAAACGGAGGAGGACACAACTCTATGTAGCAAGAACAACTTCCTAAGGTGATATTAAATCCCAGATCTTGAAGAAAAAATGGAAGGATGTGCTTTGTCCAAGGGAGACTCATTGTGCTGCCAATAAAAAGAAAATACTTTTCCCTTCCTCTTTTTGGGGCATATTTGACTTTTTTGTCTTTTTCAATAATTTTGGAAAAAGAATAAAATAATGCTACATTACAAAGGAGGAATTGAGTGTCACAAACATACTAGTTCCAAGTGCACGAAACATAGGGATGCTTAGGGAAAAGGGACATATGCAAGAAAAGGACACTCGGGAAAAATCCTCCAGGGGCCAAAGGTTTCAAGACACAGAGGAAAAGTGCTACAGGGTTGCGTATAAGGCATGCTTCAGATGGTTTATTTGAGAGCAACATGGAGCCGGCATTAGGCCAAAGACGCAGGTATGAAAATGAAATTAATAATACACACAATGGTAATGTCCTTCGATGTAAGTTTAACGAGCCCAGAGAAGGTAAGATCGACGGTTTTTCATATTTAGAGAGTCTGAAAAAACGTAAAAGGAGACTCCAATGGGGTACCTTTTTCGAAGGTATTCTAGTCGGTTCGAAAAAGGGGTAAACTAGAATCGACAAGACGTCTATTCAAAACCATTTTAATGAGTGTGATAAAGACAAGATCACTCGGCCATTTTTTCATTTTTAAGGAGTCTGAAAAAAGCTTAACTATGGACTCCGTCAAGAATGTTCTTCTGGACCATTTTAACGAGTGTGAAAGAATAAGGTCACTCAGAGATATTTTCAATTTTAGGGAGTCTAAAAAGAGCTTAACTATGGGCTCCATGGGGGTTCATTTTTCGTAAATTTAGTGCCTCAGGCCTGAAAAAGGGGTAAAATTATACCTGAGAATACTCTTCTAGGGATCCGAAGCCTCTAGAGTATACCTTTGTTCGTACAGTTGACCGTCCAGACCGAAAAAGGGGTAAAATACCACCAGATAGATGTGACTTCAAATTTCAGTTTAGTGAGCGTGAAAGGCCACAAGATCGCTAGACAATATTTTCATGTTTATAAGGTCTAGAAAGGGCTTAAAAGAAGACCTGTGGGGGATATGACTCATGTATGAAATTGGTTCAGGTAGAGCATGCTGCTAGGCTCAGACCAAGAGTCTCTTCGATAGTCGACTTGGGAAGTCTCCCAAAAGGGAAGAAAACACAAAACATGGTGTAATTCCTCTTGCGGGATAGAAATTGTAGTCATGGTTTCAAGGATAGCCTTATCTGAAGGAAATTCAAAATTTGAGAAATCATGCAAATGAGGGTCGACAGTCCCAACAAGTGAAGTAAACTGACCATACTCCATATGATGATGGAGGTTCTGGCCAGGACTAGCAGAGTCTATTAGTGAAGAATCACGATCACAAGGTCTTGAGGATCTACTAACAACGAGATCGAACTCAGAAAGATACTCAAGCCTACTTGGACTAAGAGGGGGAAACAAGGGCTCCCATGCCCCCATTGGATAAACCAATGGATCAATTACCGAGACTAAGTCTCAAGAAGGCCAACATGATTTCACAGGTTCCTGATCAGAAGCAATTGAACATCGAGGATACGATGCCACATAATTAACCTGTGGTAGGGTATAGTCTACACGAATGCTAGGAACATATAAAGGGGTAGTATGAAATAATGCCAAATTAGGATGGCGATTATCATATGTCAGCTGGTCGATAGTGACAATTCTTCCATTGTGAGGGAAATGCATCACCCAAAAGAGCGTAGACACCACAACATTCATAACATATACATAATCATGGCCGAGAAGCATATTGAAATCTAACGGGCCTTGCACCACTATAACATCAACAAAGAAAATATTCCCACCTAAAGATATAGGTAATTGAGAAAGAACCCCCAAATATTCACTAGGACGTCTGTCAAAAGCCAACAACTCATGTGAAGAAGACACAAGCTCGGGATATCCCAAGACTTTTCAAACCGAGGAGGATAAAATACTTGTCGAGGCTCCCTCATCCACAATACATCGATAAATTTTTGTTGAATTAACTTCAACCCTTATTTGAAAAGGTGAGGCAGAAGGAAGATGAGGCTCAACAAGGTCATTCCAATCAAAGGAAACCATCCTAGGGCTCAGAGGGGGTGTTCTTGGAATGAGTGGAATGCCCCCTTGTTCTGAAAGTATTGAATCAAAAATGCTAAAAACATAGTTGGTAGACACGTCACTCCCCAAAAGAAGAGTGGGATCATTTGATGATTGCATCAGCATGACCACTCTCACAACCAATGGCTGAATAGGCTACGAAACTACATGGTCTAAAGGCACCTCACCCCCCAAAAGAGGAGTGAAATCAGTCGATGACTGCATCGGCATGACCACTTTCACAACCAATGGATGAATAGGCTACGAGACTACATGGTCTAAAGGCATCTCACCCCCCAAAAGAGGAGTGGGATCAGCCGATGACTGCATCAGCATGACCACTTTCTCAACCAATGGCTGAATAGGCTAAGAGACTACAAGGTCTAAAGGCACCTCACCCCCCAAAAGAGGAGTGGGATCATCCGATGACTACATCATCATGACCACTTTCGCAACCAATGGTTGAATAGGCCAAGAGACTAGAAGATCGAAAGACACCTCACCCCCCAAAAGAGGAGTGGGATCATCTGATGACTGCATCGACATGACCACTTTCACAACCAATGGATGAATAGGCTGCAAGACTACATGGTCTAAAGGCACCTCACCCCCCAAAAGAGGAGTGGGATTAGCCGATGACTACATCGGCATGGCCACTTTCTCAACCAATGGTTGAATAGGCTGAGAGACTACAAGGTCTAAAGGCACCTCA
>JASDQU010010599.1:238883-256142 GCA_032191745.1 Picea mariana | reverse complement strand
CAACCAATGGATGAATAGGCTACGAGACTACATGGTCTAAAGGCACCTCACCCCCCAAAAGAGGAGTGGGATCAGCCGATGACTGCATCAGCATGACCACTTTCTCAACCAATGGCTGAATAGACTGAGAGACTATAAGGTCTAAAGGCACCTCACCCCCCAAAAGAGGAGTGGGATCATCCGATGACTACATCGTCATGACCACTTTCTCAACCAATGGTTGAATAGGCTGAGAGACTAGAAGATCTAAAGGCACCTCACCCCCCAAAAGAGGAGTGGGATCATCCGATGACTACATCGACATGACCACTTTCACAACCAATGGATGAATAGGCTGCAAGACTACATGGTCTAAAGGCACCTCACCCCCCAAAAGAGGAGTGGGATTAGCCGATGACTACATCGGCATGGCCACTTTCTCAACCAATGGTTGAATAGGCTGAGAGACTACAAGGTCTAAAGGCACCTCACCCCCCAAAAGAGGAGTGGGATCGTTCGATGACTACATTGGCATGACCAATTTCACAACTAATGGATAAATAGGCTGCGAGACTACATGGTCTAAAGGCACCTCACCCCCCAAAAGAGGAGTGGGATCAGCCGAGGACTACATTGGCATGGCCACTTTCTCAACCAATGGATGAATAGACTACGAGGAAACCTCAAAAGACTCAAAATTAGAAGAGCTTGCAGGCAGGGACCACAATCTATGTACCTATGGAATGTCAGGGCACAAATGAGTAAGGTGATCTCCCTTGCAAAGTTTACAAGGGAACTTAGACCTACGTCCTATCCATCTAGGTTTCTCAACATAATTAATGCCCCAAACATGACTAGCAGTGGTTGGTTGCACATATCCAACATGACCTACAGAGGTTAGTGATGGGTCGATAACATGAATTGCAGAGGCTGCAGACCTATTACTCGTATGACTAGCAGTGAATGGACTTTTCCCCCCAGCATGACTTGCAGAGGGTGGGTGTGTTCCCCCAACATAACTTGCAGAGGCTGGGTGCTGGTCTTCAACGTGACTTGCATAGGTTGTCGACCTATCTCCAACATGACTCGCAGAGGTTGGTGATTTCTTCTTCCTATTCTTCCTCTTTCTATTTCGTTTAGACTTTCGGTTACTAGTAACTGTACTTTCACCAGAGGTGGGTGAAGGAGGAGGAGAAGACTTTGTTGATGAAGAAACATCAACAGGGTTTCCATGACATAAAGTGCTTAACTGAGAAGTGTCAAGAGAATTTGGGACATTTGGACTGGTACCCAACCAAACCGGTAATCCCACATTCAACCCAGGAATGTACAAAGTGGCCATCAAAGGGACACCAACATTTCCGAAGAAGGGAAAAGCAAAAGAATCCCCTTGTGAAGGGGCTCCTTAGTTGATATCACCAGGACCTTTGGCCATGAAGATCTTATGCATAGGTTCTCCCCTTGTGGGATCGTTCAAATCCATAAAAGTTTCACACACTGACTTTGAATAACCAATGTTATCAAAACAATGCCTATAAAGAGGTGGCTCCACGTTCTTAACCGAAAGACCGAAAAGTCCTTGCGATCAGTGGAGTGGGCGGTCTACCACCCTAGGTCAGAGACCCAAAGCCACGATTGAATAATGGAAAACTAGGGAGCACATATCACACACTAAAAGTTCCTAAAGGAAAATCAAGCAAATGACTAACCAGTTGGAAGAATAGTTACACCAACCAACACTAGAGCAACTTACCAGTGCAAGTGCAACTTGAAAACAGAAGCACCCTCTAGGTATACTCTACAAAGCATGGTCCGATGTCTATCCTAGGTACTGCGGTATACCACCACAGTCACCTGTGTATGTCACTAGAAAGATTGGCAACTAGGTTGCCAACGCATGAACAATCACCAGGCGGGTACAGTCGACAGTCGGGTAGACCACAATGAGCAGGGTATCAAGCCCGAAACCTGCCAAGGGTATCGAAAGTAAGTGGTCCAAAATATAAATGAGGAAATTGAATGGATTCGAGACCCACAAAGCTCCGTGGCAAATGCAATCGACGGAATCCCAAGACAAGCACTCTATATGTGTTCTCCACTACGATTGGTCCGGCTTTGGAGGGGTTATCTCCGCTACCTTTTCGTACACGACCTCGTGTTTAGCCCCTGTGTTAGAGGGGGGTCCCAGATAATTGTCATGATACTGGACTTCTACACTCCTTAGCACAGACTCGTATGTTTGTTTTATAGCCTTGAAGAGTTTCCTCTCCAACCTAAATCAAGGCTCTAGCCTAATCTAGTTGATGGACCCTACAAACATAAAGTCTAGTAATTTTTAATTAGCATTCTTTTTACTGGCTTGATTTACTCAAAAGGGTACGGTAGTGCAACTGATGGTGTTAATAATCTTGTGAAAAATGATGAAACTTATATGAACACTGGCAAAGAATGATTATATTTCTTATTTTTTTCTTTTTGAAATGCTTTTAAAATTAGAAGAAAACACAATGCTATGCTAATTTCTTTTTCTTTTTCAAATAACAATGCAAAGAAAATGCCAAGAAAGAAAGAGATCTAACAATTTTTTTTTTTTTTTATATTTTCTTCCAATCAAAGAAGAAATAAAAAAACATTCTAAAAGAAACTGATGAATGCACGATTCATGCCCCCCCCGCTATGAGGAGGAATTTGTTTTTCAAATGCAACTCATTTTTCTTAAAATTTCAAGCTTAAAATAAGTTTAAAAAGCTAGGAAACACAAAAAATATTTTAAACAAAAAAGAAAGCTATGTTGGAATACAACCTAGGCTAAAACTGCTTATGACAGAGACCAGAAAGAAACAAGAAAAACCTAGGAAGTAAAAACTTGACAGGGAAGAGGATGACTGCCTCCTCAAAATTTTCTAGATAGACACGCGACTATCACTTCAACAACCAACGTGTGCACGCGGGCTGCCCAAATATAAGACATGTATGCACGCATTCAGGCCCACTACAGGCCATGTGTGCCTCTGTTTTTCCTCAAAAAAGGAGGACAAGCAGCTAAGCTTAGGCAGGGAGTACTAGTATTGAAAACCAGAACCCCTTAAAGGTGCAAAAACTTACTTTGACAAAGAAGAGGAAAGAAAACTTTAGCAAAACAAAGCTAATCCTGAGGTTTTTACCTGACTATGGACTGTTCAATCAGAGACCTAGAAGGACCCAGAAGATCCTTGAGAAGGATCACTTCTGCAGGGGAGAGGATGACTGCCTCTTCCTAAGAAGGATTTCCTGGGTTCTCAGACACGCAGCTAGCACTTCATTAGCAGGTGTACATACGCGGGTTGACTAAAGGTAGGGTGCATGCATACACAGGTTGTCCCACTATAGGGCGTGTATGCATTTTAATAATCTCAAAAACATAAAATAAATAGTCCGGTAAGAAGAGCAGGGAAGACTGGTATTGAGAACTAGAACCCCTGAACACTCAGACTTCTTGCAAAAACTCAAAAAAGGTAGTAAAACCAATTTCAAAATACCCAATAAAAAATCCCCAAAGAACCCTAGAGAGTCCCTAGTATGGTCGCCAATTCTATTGTGGGTGGGAAATCCCTCCTACGGACTTAGCATTTAAGGGTTCTAATCATGCATGCAGAAAATGACCATTTAAAGGCCTCTACTTTTTCCTATTCTCCCAACACAAAACCCCACATTCATGCAATACAAAGGTGTAAATGAGATTTGGTGACTCTACCTTAAGTCCTTCATTTGATGTCGATCCCTTTTCTTTCACTCTCTCTTTGATTGCAAGCCTCCTCCCAAAGCTGATCTGCATTCACATATGAACAAACAAAAAGCTGCGAACATGCATTTCGTATACTAATTGCTGGGTTAGTTGTGACAATATCATAAAATAAATACACAATTTGAACACATAATATGGTGGGACGCAAAAAGTATTCCTTTTTGTATCAATCTTCACAAGAGTAAACTTTACAATATGTGGTCGGCACTGCTCCTCGAACGTGGTCCTGGGCTCCTCTTCACAATGCACCAACTACTCAACCTCACAATACAATTGTAGGAAATTGGAGCAAAGGGGGGATAAATTTGGGCTGAGTTTCTATACTCTTCTTTTTTCTCCTTTCAAATGGGATCCCTACCCCTTCTTTTATATGCTAGAAGGAGCTAGGTATTTGGTTGAATGATAGGCCATGCATGGCCGGAAGGTTTAGTTAACTTGCCCAAATTTGTGTGTTCCGTCATAAACTTTCCTTTTTTCATGCTTCTGAAGGTCCACGAGGGCTGTAGTGGGTCAGCTAGCGTGGACACTATAGATACACACGGGCTGTAGTGGAGTAGGGTGCGTGGGCCTTTAAAAATGGAGTTTTTTAGAAGAGTTGTTTAGTAGTGGCTTGGAAAAGAAGGAATATGAGATGGCCTTATGCTAGGTAAGCATGTTTGGTGCAAATTAGGGTTATAACAAACCCTAACTTGAAATAATCATAACTATGTACCTATAATGAATAAAGATACAAAAATAGTACAAATTGTTGTTCAGTGTATTTTATGCAGTTCCTCTAGGTTTCACTACTTGGAACCTCTTAGAAAAGGAGTTATATAAAAAATGACATACCTTGTTGAATTCTGGCTTATTCTAGAGAGAGAACTTGTAGAGTGTGTCCCACACGGAATATTGTTGTATGGATCTGAAAATGGTACAAAAAATACTACGGTCTATACTCTAACCAATACATTTGGTCTTACTGAATTTAGATATGTTATGAATAAGTTATGATGTTTTTACTCGAAACACCTATTTTAGACTAGTTTCAGGACTAGCCACAAACCCTATTTTCCACGGAGTGTAACTCCAAAAATACAATGACCCAAAAGATGAAATTTTTATCACAACTACTTGGATATGTTTCCTCAACGACCTCCATATTTCACTTTCTGAATAATTTTATAAAAAAATTTACTGCAAAAATGGTGAGATGACCTATAAATAACATACCTTAGAAAGCATCATCAAAAGAATTTATCCTCCCTTGAATTTCGACCTTCTTTACTTCACCTTCCCTCTGAAATTCACCTTGGATATCCTTTGGTTACCTTAGTTACTTATAAATATTCAATATTCTCAAGTGTAATTAAATGAGAGACCCTTGCCTCTTATTTATACTTTTATGTAGCTTCCTCAAAGGGTTACCTTCTAACCATCTTAAAGCACTTTCCTTATTTGAGGGCTAACCCACTTTTAACCACTTGTCCACTTATTAATTTCTCCATTAACTTTATTATTTAAATAATTTCTTTTGTATCCACTTTGAATTATAGTACACTCATCACTTCACTTTATTATTTAAATAATTTCTTCTTTGCAACCACTTTGACTACTTTGACCTTTTGGGGCTTCTAGATGACTCATAAGGGTTCTCCAACTTCACATGGCCATAACTCTCTAACCGTGAGGAGTTATGTGACGTTCCACATACCACCGGAAATGGCATGACATGTACTATCCATATAGAATAGTATTACGTTCAAATATATTAAAAATCATACCATTATACACCAAAAACACTTGGGTCCATTACCCAAACCTTTGTGCTACCAAAATTCGCTATTGGACTTTTTTCAAGGGTTGACATCAATGACAACCAACCCAAATAGTCAACGCCAAGTTAGAATCAAGGATGAGGAAATACATAAAACCTCCTTTAGGACAAGGAACAAACACTATGAATTTGTGATTGTGCCATTTGGTCTCACCAACACACCAACCACTTTCATGTGTTTGATGAATAGTGTATTCGGCAAGTTCTTGGACAGATTTGTATTAGTTTTTATTGATGACATCCTAGTTTACTCAAGGAGTAAAGAAGAGCATGAACAACACCTAAAGTTATTACTCAAAGTACTAAGAGAGCCCAATCTATATGCTAAGCTTAGAAAATGTGTCTTCTTCCAAAGAAAAGTCCATTATTTAGGCCATGCTATCTATGAGAAAGGGGTAGCAGTTGACCCTGATAAGATCAAGGAAATTATAGATTGGTCCACACCTAGGGATGTCACTGACATTAGATCCCTCATGGGATTACTAGGGTATTATAGGAGATTCATAAAATGATTTTCTAAGATTGGTCATCCAATCATTTCACTACATAGAAAGGGGGTGAAATTTATTTGGACAACAAAATGTGAGGGAAGTTTCCATTAGTTGAAACATATCTTAACACATTCTCCCATATTGCAAACCCAAACACGAAATACCTAGTGTGCATCGATGCCTACAAAGAGGGACTCATAGGCATCTTCATGCAAGAGGGACATGTAATATGTTATGAATCCATAAAAATGAGTAAACATGAAATAGGTTATGTAACCCATGACTTGGAACTAGTTTATATAGTGCACACTTTGAAAATCTGGAGGAACTACCTCCTAGGCAGAAGGTTTTTCCTCATGACCAACTATAGCGGGCTGAGGTATTTATTTGAACAACCCAATATAAATGCTAGGCAATCTAGGTTGATGGATCTTATCAATTACTTTGGTTTTGAAATCAAGCACGTCAAATGTAAAGAAAACCAAGTGACTGATGCTCTCAGTAGAAGTACGAAGGTAATTCATTTAACAACCATGATTACTTGTGAGACAGACCTCAAGGAAAGAGTTAAAAGTGCACAATAGGTAGATGATTTATTCAAAATCAATAATATACACATGGAGTAAGAGCTCATCGGAAAAAAATATGCAGGTTATAAAATGACAAGTGATGGCCTACTAACATACAAAGGGAGGTTGTATATCCTAACTTGTGACACTTTGAAACAGTTCATATTGGATGAACTACACAAAATACCATATGCTAGCCACCCTGGTTATCAGAAGATGATTACATCCCTTATGAAATTGTTTTATTGGCCAATAATGAAAAAGGACACAACTGATTATCTCGCTAAATGTATAGAGTGCCAATAGGTCAAGGTAGAACACGAACACCCAACAGGGTTTTTGCAGCTCCTGCCTATTCCATAATGGAAATGGGAAACCATTTCCATGGACTTCATCACCAGACTACCCAAAATGACCAAACAAAATGATACCATCATGGTAGTTGTAGATAAATTGAGAAAGGCTTCCCACTTCATCCTGGTAAAATCCACATGCAAGGCAATCGACATTGCCAACATATTCATGAAATAAATATTTAGACTGCAAGGGATGCCCAAGGAAATTATATTTGATAGGGATGCCAAATTCACCTCAGAATTTTGGAAGTCCTTGTTCACTCACCGTGGAACACAACTGCTATTTAGTGCAACCTACCACCCTCAAACTGAAGGAAAGAAAGAGAGGGTGAACCGAATATTAGAACACATGTTAAGGATGTATGTAATGCATCAACCCAGGAAATGGGAATATTATTTACCTCCGGTAGAATTTTCCTTCAATAATGGATACCAAAAATCCTTGAAAATGGCCCCTTTTGAGGTCCTCTATGGCAGAAAATGAAATATTCCAATCAACTGGGATAATCCAGTAGATAGGGTTACCCTTGGGCCTAAAATGTAATGGAACTAGATCAAAAAATGACTCATATAAAGAGAAATATGAAGGTGTCCCAAGACCGACAGAAGAGTTATGTAGATAACAAAAGAAGTCATAAAGAGTTTAAAATAGGAGATCATGTGTATCTCTTAATCAAACCAAGGAGAATATCCTTAAGAATGGGAGTGTGTGCTAAGATAGCACCCAATTTTTGCGGTCCTTTTGAAATTATGGATAGAGTGGGACCTGTAGCCTATAAACTAGCCTTGCCCCCCATAGTGAAGGCACATAATGTGTTCCATGTTTCGTCATTAAAGATATATATACATAATGCTACTCACATAATTAACTGGTATGTGATACATGGGGAGCCAAAGGGAGAGTTCCAACTATATCCATAGTTTATCCTAAATATGAGAGAGATATCTCTCAGGAACATAACCATTTACTAGGTTAAGGTGCGATGGAAACACTTTGGTCCCAATGAAGTGACTTGGGAAAGGGAGGATTCCATGAAACAAGCATACACTTTTTTGCTCACTGATGAATATGGATTTTTTTTTTGTGTTAAATAGAACAACGAATGCAGTGTTACTTTAAGGGGGAGGGGATTGTAACACCCATGTTTCCCCTAGTCTATAATTATAAGTTTTATTATGGAAAACCAATAATCCAACCTATGGGTTGTCAAGGATAAACAATGGACCTTCATAGATTA
This sequence comes from Picea mariana, assembly GCA_032191745.1. Lineage (NCBI taxonomy): Eukaryota > Viridiplantae > Streptophyta > Pinopsida > Pinales > Pinaceae > Picea > Picea mariana. Next base: position 247,909 of record JASDQU010010599.1, on the reverse strand, counting down.
TGTAATATTTCTATATATAAAAATATGTTTTGTTTTTAATAAAATAGAGAATGTTTAGTTACTGTTGAAGGGATGGACTTCACGGGTTATGATATCATGAGAGGAGTAGGCCAAAGGGAGGACATTACTGTTTTGATTGAATTTGCTAGGAAGTACCTTTCGTAATTAAAATGATATGGATCTAAACCATCCTCGGCCCTAGAAACTGACTATCAGTCAAGATAGTAGTTGGAATAGTTCTCAAAGGAGTTAAGAAGAGATGGGAAAATACCTTCAAGAAGTTTTTGGCACAATCCACGAGGTCCTGAAACGAGAAGATGAGAAGACAATGGGGAGAGAGAGGGCATAAATATTCACTCGAAAAACATCTTGTGGAACTACTCTCGTGACATCGTATCTTGGCTTAGGTGTCACTGGTTGTAGTGAAGTTTAACACAACCTTGCCTATGGTTGGGTGGAGAGCAGTTCTCTCTACAAAAGTACGTAACATATCTCAATTTTCTATATATAAGTGTCTCGTACACCTCTGTGTGTTGACATGATCATGTGTATGGTTAAAAAAATAATACTTATATGTAACCATTTGGTTTGCAAATCAAACTGTGTATTCTGGAGACACTGGAAATTGCGTATAATATTTAATTTCGTGAAGAGTTTTACATTCTTTCTTGCAAATACTTCCTTTCTCGTGAGAATTATTTATGAATGTATGCTTCTAAAATATATGTGTGCCTGGTATATAGGAAATTATACAAATATTTATGGTTGTTATGCACATGTATAATTCAAGGACTCTCTACTAACCATAGGGGAGAGACGTCCCTACTCACTGAGTGTATCACTATAATCATATGACATATGCATGAAATATCATGCACACACACACACACACACACACACACACACACACACACACACACACACACACACACACACANATATATAAGTTGGATTTCCCGACCTTTAGAAGGACTCAAAGAATGGTATCCATGAAATGTCTAAGTCTAGGCGTGGACTGTTAAGTTAGTGGAGAAACTCTTATTTGTTTAAGAAGAACTGTGACCGTGGATTTGGAACGATGAATAAAATAGGGCCCTTTATTAGGATGTGGTCAATATGCGACCTCGGTCATCGATTGGGATAAAGTGAAATATCCTGACCCTTCATTTGCGGTGAGCACAATGCCCTACTTTGAAATTGACAAGGGTTTTTGATCTGTTGGGGAGTGAATGTGGAAAATCTTAGACAGTTAGGTCCATGGAAAGTAACATGGTTGGAGCCTCCTAGTCAGAATTACCTTAGAAGTCTGAGGGACGATCTAGACCGTCCATCGGGGTGAGGATGCAATGAAAAATCCACCGTAGATCTTGGTGAATCTCATTGGAATAGGACCAAGGGAAAACAAAAGCGATGTCATCAAGACATACCTTGCTGACTAGCATCACCACGTGTCCTGACAGAAGGAGGCCATGTGTCACCCTAAGAAGGGGCCATGTGTCATGTAGCTATGGAAAAATTAAACAAGGGCCCACAAGGAATATGGATGCCATGCGTCAAGTGGTATGTATGACATGTACAATCCCACGTGTCATGCCACATGTAAGTAGAATATGTGAAAATGAATAAGTGTTGAGATTTTTCGGACTCGTGAAAGTTAAGATCATATAATCCCACCTCCATAATTCCACGGAAGGAAAACTAACTAAGTGTTGAGACTTTTTAGATTCATGAAAGCTAGTAATGTATAAAAGAAAACAAAACTTCAACAAACTCATAATAGTCCTTTGCACACAAGTCTTTTAACTACTTGTTGGTCCATTCAAGCCTAGAGTTTGAACTCTACTATGATACCACTTTGTAACACACTTGACCCCCCTTAACCTACCTTCATTAAGTTAGTGAGGCATTCAAATTTCTCATCTTAATTCTTGGTCAATCTCAGATTCTAATCTCACAAATTGATTCTACTCTTATCTATATGTACATTTGTCTACACAAATATCCATGAGATGGTTGTTATATGCTTGGTGTGTGCGATTGCAATCATACCTTTATAGTTATGTGGATGTGTAGTTGGTGAATATAAATAAATTTCAGATGGATTCCCCTTATGTTTATTCAACTATGATGACATTTAGCATACTAAATACATTAATTTTTTTTGTGCAGTAAACAACTCACTTGATTGGTTGTAATACATAATCTCATGTCATGTCCGGATGATCAAATATTATTAAGTCTAAACAATTTTTTTTATTACTTATAAATTAAAATTGCAATTTACTTACTCAGATATATAAATATATTTCCCATCATGATGACAATGGCGGCCGATAATGTCTACTAAAACTAAATTTGCAATGTTTAAACATTTTTTTTTATTACTTATAATTTAAAAGTGCAATATGCAATTTAGTTACTCGTTGTATAAATATATTTCCCATTAGGATGATGATGGCCTTCGTTAATGTCCGACTAAAACTAAATTTTTCAATGTTTAAACCATGTCCGAGAGAAAAAAATCCTTGCTCCAAACATCAATCATTAAATATCCTTTCTTAAAACGATTTTTTTTATCATTTATGTAAAAATTTCTTAATTTATATAAATAACTTAAATCTATTTTCATATTTGTGAAATTTGATTAGGTATAACAAATTTAAAATTAAGATGAATCTAAACTAATTATACATGTGTAGTAAAAATAATCTATAATTTATTTAAATAATCATAATTATCACTTATACTGATTTATCCTCCATCTAAATTCTATTCTTAAAAGTCATAGATATTTTATTCTTAAAAGTCATAGATATCACCATAGATTTCATATTTCATATTTTCCTTTACACCTCAATGAATATGTTCAATTTTCCAACTGATGGTGCCAGACCTTATCTCCACACTTGTTCTTGACTGAGTTTGTTCTTAATTTTGATCGATTCAAGGCCTGTATTATAGATACGAACTTGTATTTTTATTTTTTAGTACCTTTTAATGTTAATGTTATGTAAGTGTTGTATGATATATAGGTCATTTATATTTTTTTATTATTTTTTAATGTTATGTATTTAGTTACTATATTTTTTTTTCACAGAAAAAAAAAAACGTAATTTTATTTATCCGAAGAGAATCAAATTACATTATGTAGGTGCCTTAAGCATGACCCAAAATTGGGTAGAAAGTCCCCAAAGAGACACACAAGCTGGCTGGTAAGCCACAAAAAAAATATAAATACATAAACCAGGAAGAAACCCCAAATAGGTCGTAAAGTCCTCGTTAAGAAGTCTCGCCACAGAAATAACCCCAAAAAAGAAATCCCACAAACCCTAGTGGCTGGATGGATCGGGTTAGAGTGGTATGAAACCCTCCCAACAACATAACTAGATAGCTACAACATTGATGAAAACCTCAACCAAAAAGAGGAGACCAAAAGCTGCATGCCCTCTCAAAGGACCTCAAATTTCCACTACTCACCCCATGCCCAAGGAAAGGACCTCAAAGATTTGGCACAACCACTTCCATAAAGGAGATAAAAACCATAGAAAATGACCAATAGGAGCCAGATCTGAGCATACATCAAACCCTGAACAAACCAAATAAACTGGAGAGGGAGACAACAAGCCAGGAGCGGAACAAAGCAAGAGAACTAAGCACCAAGACAACCCCATATATGTGCGCTCACTAAGGATGATTCACCACAAGAATTCGATGGAATAAAGGAATGGAAAACAGAGAATGTGAGCATCGAAAGGCACCTCCGCCCAAAAGAAAACCCGATCCAGAAAATTAAAGCACGATTTGGGCATTACGAGCCACACCTACCATCATAGAACCCATCGCATCAAAAGAAGAGAGATCGATCCACATAAAATAGAGCAAGAACTCCCTGCAGATAAGATATACCCAGAGAAAGACATCGCAACAGGGAAAAAACACTGAGTAGAAGCCTCACGTGTGGGCTTCAGAAGATGAATTGTGGCCAAGCACCACGTGCAAGCTTCAGAAGAAAGAAAACCAATTTTTTGAGGGGTCTGTAGACAGGGAAACCCTAGCCGCAGACTTACCCACTCATCTTCAATTTTGAATTTAGTTACCATAATTTTAATGTTATATACTCATATTTTATTATTTAAGTAGTTTATATTTTTTAATTATTTTTTAATGCTATGTATTTAATTGATAATATTTTTCCATATTTTTAAAAGTTATATAAGTATTTTAGTAATTTTTAATATTATGTACAAGTTTTTGGACGCCATTAAAATATTTAATATATAAACTTTCTTAAAAAAAATAAAATCAGTAAAGTAAATAAAAAATCCCTAAATCAGATAAAAAATTATATATGAAGTTGATGAGGTTAATATGCAACAATTAAAATATTTGATATAAACTTAAAAAAAAAAACTAGTAAAGCAAATAAAAAATCCCTAAATCAAATAAAAATGATATATTATGTTGATGAGGTTAATATGCAATAATATGTTGTATTAAGCACTCGAGCAGAAAAGATTAATTTTTTTTGTAGTTTAAGTTATAATGGAATATTCGATCTACACAAAGAATCTTGTATTACATACCTATTGAGGGAAAGATATGAATTTATCTTACTCAAACATTTTTGAATCCTGCCTGGCTAAGATAAGATAGACACGAATATCACCCTATGCTTTATAGCCTCAAAAAGTATTTCCCAATCCACAAGTGTTAATTACAAGGGCTTCAGATTATTTTTAAAATGAAAATATTGTTGCAAAATATGAAATTTTTATATAATCTTCTGAAAATATATAAATTACAGAAAATAAATGTGGAGATCAAAAGAAAAATTAACCAAGTCATAGATTAACACAAATGAGACATAATAACAATCGCTTTATTTCATTCCAAGAAATAAAAAAATATCTTTCTCTTTACAAAAATCCCTATGAGGGCATGGACCAAGGTCAAACTTAGATATCCCTGATGAAAACCATACAAAAGGACTCTGAAAAGAAGTAAAAATTGAACTTTAAAATCTGGATCAGCTTGCTATACACAATTGCCAACTTGAATATGCACAATATCCTTTATCAGTTATGAAATTCAATCCATAAACATACAAGTATACACAGACTATCAAAGATAGACCAACACCTCTGAAACAAGCATCTAAATGATATGATTCAACTTTGAACCTTGTTGTTTACAGTAGGACGTTGCTGTCAAAAAGAGAATTAGGCCTTTAATGAACTAAAGAATGAATGAAAGCTGAACTATCTCATGAAAACACAAGATCAAACCTTAATATTTCTTTCTCCTTTTATTCTCCCCTTGTTCTTCCTTCTCATTTGGATTTTATGCATTCCAAATCAGTTGAAGTAGTTCAACTACCTCATTTAGTTAAGTTAATTAAACTTAACTAATTTTAGTTTAGGGGAAGTAACAATAATAATAATAATTAAGGGTCTTTATTAAATAATAACTAAGTAGGTGGGACCCCTTATGACTCCCTTTTATTTCTTTACAAAAATAAACACAATTAGACAACCAATTAAACACATGCCTCCTTGTAACTCCCATAAATATTTCCAAAATTTGAATATTAAATATAAGAAAATTCAAATTATATCTAAAATATGTAAATAACGATATTAACCAAAAAATAGTTTTTTGTCCAAAACTTTCTACAGTCCATTGTCTTCAACAAAACAACCATAAAATCAAACACATAAATCAAAATCTATATTTTCCACTTTGAGAGGCAATCCTTCTTCTTTCATTGTTGTCCCCTTTGGAATTTTCAGAATTAACCTTAGGTTTGGTGGAACATTGAGGCTTAATCTCACTAATAACATGAGAGAAATTGTCCCTCAGGTGCATATGAGAGGACACTGATTTTGCTGAGTCACTTGAAGGAGATGAGGGGGAAGCAACAACTTTACCTTTGTCTTGCACATGGTGTGCCTCAATTTTGAGCTATTTGATAACATGAGAGGATTGAACAGATGAATGTACAGGGTAATTTTGAGCATTTGGATTTACAGGTGGAGGAGGAGGAGACAATGACAAGTTGGGCCAACCACGATGGTGGGAGACTACCAAATGAACAATCTCCTACCATCCATCATTTTCAGGAACTTTTGGTTGCATAGATATATGGGGAGGCATAGGGATACCAGGAACATTTTGGGGTTGGAAGGGAGGCCTCTCTAGTCTAGGATGAATTATCCCTTGCCCAATCCAATTGAAGAACCCATCTTGAAAAAGATGTCTCAACTCATGAGGATCAATATCAAAATGAATTGAGAATCTGGGCCTTTTGTTCCAGTTACCTCTTCCCCTATTGTTTCTTCCATGACTACCTCTGTTGAAGAAAATCATCCTGTATGCAGCAATTTATTAGCAACTAGCCCTTAACATACAATACATGATATTCTCTTTATATGAAACAAAGTTTGGCTCAGAAATTGACATAAGACCCATGCAATTCAATCCATAAAATTTATTTAATAATTGTCAAATGAACAGGGGGTGAAATAGGGTTCATGGGATATCTGGGGGAATTGTAATGAGAGAAAAAGTGATATCATGATCGGGAGTAAGAACACAAGTACTGCTCAACAATTCATAATAACTAACTGTGCAATCAATACCAAAATATATCAGTTGCCACCTATTTCTGTGTCATCTTTTACCACTGCCATACAAAGTTTTTAATTTATATTTTAGAGAACATGGCATGTAAAATAAAATTGGGATCGTAAGGGGGGTATAAAAAGAGAAAAAGTGAGAGTATAAGAGGGAATAATACAGATACTTCTCATAGAAAATAAATTAAAGCAAACAACAACCATAACTCTGTCCAGATCATAATCCAATAAGCATCCATTCTAAAACCAAAATCATTTAACTGTTCCTTATTTACAGACAAAATGCTTGTTGTCTTCAATAAAAAACAATTCAATTGCCCATAATTATTCAATTATATCAATATGTGCATCTTATACCATATCTATGCAACATCACATTAACATCGTTGCCAACATCGTAACCATTCTAACCACAGTCCTGCATGCTCCAATGCTAACCTTTTTATTTTAAAACATAACATAATATGCACAATGATTCCAATTATCTATATCCAATATTCATCCTTTGCAATCAAATAATAATAGACCTAGTACTAACCACCAACAATCGACTTTCCAAAACTGACTGACATAATCCATTGTCATCAAAACAATAATCGTGCTCGATTTAATTACACACAGGTCTTCAACAATATAATCGACACCAATCCTGATTCAAAAGAAAAATTTCATCAAAGAACATATAACCTCGACCATAAGATCCATGTACATTAAACATGTACAAACTTCCCTTTAAAAGAAATGCCCAATAAAAGACAAAGCCATATAATGCATGAGCAGAGTAGAACCATATCACACATAGGTGCCTTTTAAACTTAAATGGGACCAAAATCGTGTTAGGGTTTAACACAACAATGGAGAGAATAATAACAAATTGACCAAATGGAAAGTCCTCGGGGCTGTAGATAACCCATGACCCTTTTCTTTTGCAACAAATTTATCACAAAGATGTAATAACAGAGGCTCGATCAGGAGATGATCTTTGAAACCGAAAATATCTCATGTTCCTTTTTAAAATTTTTATTGCAGAGAAAGGTAACGAGAGTTTTCTTAATCTTCTAAAACACAGAGAGCTCGTAACCCTTTTACGTCTTAAAATAAGTTATCACAGAGAAGCAACCACATGTAATCAATACGAGTCTTGGAAGAACAGAGAGCCTGTGCTCTTTTAAAAACACCATAGTTGTTTAACTCATAACCCAAAAACTTGACAGTGAGGGTAATAAACATAGCAGTCAGCCACCTCCAACTATAATGAGAGAGGTAAATTCTTATAATCACTATGGAAATAATGCCAGAGCACAAAGCATGGCCACTCGAAACATATACATGATTCCATTTAATATTATGGAAAATACAAAGATTCGACTATGTAACTCTTTCAACAAAAGTGACAGTGAAGTAAAGGCCATAACAAACTGTAACTCAGGGCTCGACCAAAAAAAGTAAGAACAATGAAATTACCAACAGTTTCATTGCAACTTGGAGGAACGAATCAACAAAAACCGAGATGAAAAGGGGTGACAACCACTAACCTAGACTCGTGGTAAAAACCCGCGCAATAAAATCTCAGAGCTTGTTACCCATTGTCATAATTTTTCATAGAGAACTAGAATAAAAATCCAAGCTGACCGACATTTATGTTTAAACTAATAACTAATGCACAGGATTTACAAAGCAATAACACCCATTTCTTTCTTTTAAAATGCCAACATTCCACAGTAATCATAGAGAAAACCATAAACACAACATTGATATAGAGTTGAAACTCCAGAAAAAAATAGGCCTCATGCAATCCTAAGCCAACAAATCTATTCATAATACAAAGGGACCATCATGGATGGAAAGTAAAGGAGCCATACCTAGAAAAATAGCCTTGAGGGAAGAGTTAGACTGTATTTTTCCTTTCAAAACTAAAAATTGTGGAGCTTCCACAACCACCAAAGCTGAAAAACAAAATGCAACTATGGCTAGGGTGACAGGTTCGAGGGTGGTTTGGAGTGATGTGCAGTAAATGCACATCGCTTCCTCACCTGGCCCTATTCAATTTCAACGTATGAGCCAACCCATTACCATAACATCGACCATTAATTCAACAACAATCCATTACAATATCCATTGCAAAGTGAACCACCTAAATCATATCAAAACTTTAACAAATACCATATGTTAAACACTACCATATATGCTTCACATATCATCCTTTAACCAAAGCACATAGTATAGTAGCTAGGTCCATAACCTTCCATTTGTCACCATTATATACACCTTAGGGTTTTTATATAATCTCTTTTTCCATAACCTTAGGACTTATCCATTTCCTTTTTGTTTTGTTCAAGCTCCCATCTCATCCTTTAGCATAGAAACATATATATATATATATATATATAT
>JASDQU010010599.1:199335-238845 GCA_032191745.1 Picea mariana | reverse complement strand
ATATAATAATAAACAACCAATGTTTAATGTATAACATAACACCTGTACAACAAAATAATCCTTATATCCATATCACTGCTCTGAATTGCGAGTGATCATCAACAACATTTATCAATAATATGCATTTAGCAATAATATATCAACCAACCATGTTATCATAACGAATGAAACCAAGACTTGCATCATCAACTGTAGAAGACTGTGTAGGAATAATCATAACAACAACAAACATATAAGCGTAACACATCCATCATAGCACCTCTAGTCTACAAGGGGTTCCCACCTACTAGTTAATTATTATTATCATAAATAAATAATAGAGCTTAGCAATTATTTGCGAGTAGTATTCATCGTTGCGATTTTAAGATTCAACAATACCTAGGTTGTAGATCAACATTCAAAGAGAATTGTGAGACTAACCCTATATCGATGAAAAGTATGCATTGCTAACACATAACTAACTTGGTGAAGACTATATACCATGTCCAACTTGAAAAGAGTTATTATGTTTCTCCAACATTGAAGATTATCACAAATTGGGAATGCAATAGAGTTATTATGTGTCTCCAACATTGAAGACGTTTCACACATTGGGAACGAAATAGTATATGGTATATTTCAACCATCTAACTATCTTGGAACCTTGTGATTTTATACTAGATGAGGGAGTCACATTGCCTGTCTAGGCAGTAGAACAACTAAGAAATAACTTTGGTTTTGTAGAAATTTTAGAGTTCACTAAGTTTATTTTGAACATATGTATCCTAACTATATTAAGTGAAGGTTACATGATGTATTTATATATTTAGGATTTGAGTGTACAACATAAACCAATATACATGAGGTTTTGTTTCATTGTATTAAGACACATTTTTTACAATCGAGTGTAAGGGAGAAGTGTAATTTTTTTCATAATTTTATGGAGCTGTGTAATTCATTATGTGCTCAACATGAAGTTGATATGTGGAATTTTAAAAAACATTATTTCAATTTCAACCATAAATAAAATATATAACCTGATATTATGTGCTCAACATAATAAGGTGTTGTGATTACACATGAACGAGGTTATTCAATTGACATTTTTGTCAAGATAGAGTTTTGGGTAAGCATGAGAAAACAATAAAGAGTTGTTTCATGTTGGAAGAAATGGATCTCATCATATAAAAAGTAGACCACACTTCCTTTCAATGATTTGTTGTGTGATGGAAAATTGAATGCTAGGAGGTCAATATTGACTGAGTGTTGCATACATTCAGTTGTGATCCAGGTGGATACTCGTGGCCACCCACCTATCCCACTAATTCAAAATGGGTCCACATCTTGGTAGTTTTTCTATGGTTTTCTGGTACCAAACTTCCAGGGCCGTTTTGAGTCCCCAAATGATGGTTTTTTTTCCTAAAAATACCTAGCCTGTAGTGAAAGGAATATGCTAGGTTGAATGAAATGTGTACTCCTCGGATATACCTTTTCGACAGGGTACATAGCACCCCAAAAAAATATCTTATGCAAAAGTTGCGCCCCTGGGAAGTTGTTATATCAACTAACCACATCAGGGCCCACAAACCTTTTGGTGTTTCATCTTATGGGGTTATGGTTTTGGATGTTTAGGATTGCTCATTGATGTTTTATGTTAAAAGTATTTTCCTGCTTCCTTGTAATCAGCTTCTTGTGAATAAGCATAGTCGTCACATCTATATCTCTAGAGATAAGCTACCATCATTCTAGCTAGCTTGTGCGCTTTGCATTTTATAGTCTTTTTTATTTCAGATAGTCATTAATAAAATATGAGGTTAATTGTATTATTGTGTTTATTGCAATATCTCTATGTATTTCCTTGTTATACCTTTTCCTTCATGTCAATCTCAATATAATCTGGATTAGTGGTACTAGATCATTTTTCTCCTTGTTGTTTCTTAGTGCATGTCCCCGATGAGGTTAGGGTATAAAGAGTTGGGTCTCGAGTTTGTTTATCTTGAGGGAAAATGCTATCTCCAACCCAAGTGGCCTCCCATGACAGAAGAAAAGAGAGAATATAGAGCAAGAGATCCTATCAAATTGTTTCTCAAGGAAGCCCTCGTGTAATAGAGGAACGAGATGATTGATAATTTTCCTAGATCCTTCGATGGATGCCAACAACGATGGTGGCACCTTTAACCAGTAGTCACTTCATAGATGGGACACCCTTCAAGGTACAAGTTAACATTTCCATTCCTTTAATTGAAGGCCAGATAGAAACCGACGTTTTGGAAAAATGGTTAAGTCTGCTATAGGGTTATTTCTTTGTCCAAAATTTTCCCAACAATGAAAATATCATCTTCATGCTCCTTAAGGATATTTCCCATGTCAGATATTGGTGAGAAAATTAATGTGAGAAACATGTCGAAGATCAATCTCCAGCTTTTGGTCCAAAAACCACTTGGGCATATTTTGTTGATGCTCCCAAGGAGAAATACTACTCTTTTGAAAACTATGATGACTAGTACATGACATGGACAACTCTATGTCAAGAGAGAGACTATAAAGTGTTGAAGTACACCAACATATTCCATACCTTGTGCACAAAACTAGGTATTATATACTTTGAGTGGCACTTGGTCTCGAAGTTCCACAGTGGCCTACATAGGTACATCCAAACAAATATGGAGTTCCAGGGCATCTACTCAGTAGGAGGTTCTTACCGATATGGTCTTAAGATCGAGAAAAAGTTAAAGAAAAAGAATAATAAGGATTTTATCTCTACAAATCCATCACAACAAAATCACGGTAAAGGTGGCCCTATCTTCCAAAGAAAAGGATAGATAAAGGATGGCCATCCCCAGGAAAACCAACCAATCCATCATAAAAGAATGGTAACAAGAAGTCGAAGAAGGACACTAGGAAGTGGTGTGAGATCCACAAAATCCCTTGGCACAAGACTGATGAATGTCTCTCCAAACAATAATTTTTTACTAAGATGAAAGCCTTAGAGATAGATGTCGACTCAGAATCTGATTCAGAACCTAATAAGGAAAAATGAATCATTGATGCAGAACCTAGTGTCACCATCTCTACCAAAAAAGTCCATCCAAAGGAACAAGAGGATCCTAAAAAAGGGGTGTGCATCTTCCACTCACAGATGTGGGTGAAGGGAACCCCCTTTCCATTTCAATGGTGACATTGGTAGCAAGAAGAACTTAATATCAACAAAGGTCATCAAGAGGTTGAACCTAAAAATAGTGCTACATCCTTATCCATACATCATCAGTTGGCTCAACCAAGGATGGGACATCCACATCAACCAACAATGTCACTTGCACTATGGCATCAAACCCTTCAAAGACGAGGTATTATGTGATATTTCCCCCATTCAAGTTTGTGATGTTCTTTTAGGACTACCATATATGTGGAAGAATCATGTTTTTTATGAATCTAGGCCCCATAATATCATTATTACTTTGGGAAGTCAACTCTATAGAGTACTAGAGGAAATCCCAACTATTTCAGTCTCTTTGATCTCCGTGAAGAAATTATGAAATGTGGTTTCGTAGACCAAGTTATTTTTCCTCTTTATTGTCTAGTCGGAAGATGAACAGAAGGTCACTGCAACTGCCAAAACCTCTATGCGAGGTCTCTCTACACAACAAAAATAGGTGGAGAAGATAGTAGAACACAACAAAGACCTATTTTCCTTGCCTACTAGGGTGCCTTTGCATTGTCACGTAAAGAACTAAATTGATTTGACACCCAATGCTCCTCTACCTAATGGCCCTGTATACAGTCGTTCTATTATGGAGACTGAAGAAATCAAATGCCAAATCCAAGAATTGATTCTAAAGGGCCACATCAAACCAATATCCTCACCTTACGAGATCCCAATTGTTATGGTAAAAAATAAGGAATGACATGGAAAATTTGTATTGATTACAAATCCCTGAACAAGATCAAAATAAAAAAATGATACCCCATCCCCTAGATTGATTATCTTATCGATCAGCTCAAGAGAGCCAAATTTTTCAGTAAGATTGATTTGAAGTCAGGCTATCACCAGGTGTCGATTGAGAAAACTGATGTAGGGAAGACAAACTTTAAGTATAAAGAAGGTATCTTCGAGTGGTTGGTCATGCCTTTTGGCTTGACTAATGCCCTGACCACATTCATGCAAATGATGGATGGTATATTGCAACAATTCAAAAATTCCTTTGTGGTCATATATCTATATGACATACTCATCTTTAGAAAAACCTGGGAGGAACCTTTGAAGCACATTCAATAGGTCTTGGGCACCTTGCGACAACACAAGTTATATGCAAATTTGGAGAAGTTTTCCGTCAACATGTAGAGAATACAATATTTGGGATACATTGTGGTTGAGTAGGGTGTACATGTGGATTCATCCAAGATCCAAGTCATCTTCTATTGGTCATCCCTGAAGAAACTAATCAAGATCCACATATTCTTGGTCCTTGTCAACTTATATTGCATGTTTGTGTTGGGGTTCTCTCATATCACTTGGGCCCGAATCCAAGTGACCAAGGGTGGAGGGAATGCCATGTTTGTTTGGGTCAAGCCCCAACAAAAATGACTCGAGGATTTGAAATTATTCCTCTGCTCAACACTAGTCCTTATTCTTCTAGACATGCAACAACCATTTTATATTCAGATAGATGCTTAAGATTATTCTATCAGTGCAGTTCTCTCTTAGCATGTGCATCCAATGGCTTATCACAATGAAACAATATTTGATGTTGGTCATAGATACCCCACCTACGACCTTCTTATTTCACCAACTAATGTGATCTAATTTAACTGAATATTTAGATCTCCCCCTCCTATATATTTCTATTATTTGTTTCCATGCTTGGAAAGAACATAGCTTTTTTTTCTAGGTTGTGACTAACCAGGACGATGGTCGACCCCAATGTCAACAATCACTGGGTGTACACTACCAATTTCATTTCTGGAAAGTAAAGTGAGGTGACAGAAAATAAAATATGGTTGTAATATGTTAATAATCTATTTTCTTTCAGCTATATTCGACTTGGTCTTAGTTTTTGTGTTTAGCTTTTTCACTGAAATCATTTATTGTTTTTTCTATTTTCTTTCTAAAGAAAATTCAAAGAGTGATATGATTTTGGGTATAGTAATTATCAAATAAAAACATAATTCATCGACATAAACTTATATACTATCAATATTGTAAGTTATAAATAAATAATAATCAAATGCAAGGTAGAAGATAACATATAAATTGATAATCAAAAGGTCTTCACATGTATACTACCCATTTGCAAATATTCTCCCTTGGTATGCATAGATAAGGGAAATAAAATATATGTAACTTGGGACTGCAAGTTTCAACATATGACATCACACCAAAGAAGGGTGAGCTTACATGTGATGTAGTTCTCCCTTGGCATTTGTGACATTCTATTAGGTGGGGCTTACATAATTTATGAGAGTTTGTTGTTTAGTAACGTTGACCTCAAAATTAGTTGTAGGGGCAAAAATAGGACTTGTTTAAGGTGGCCTAAGAATGTCTTCACAAGTTGCACTTGAGAGTTTGAGTGTTGGAATTGTTAATATTTTGATACACTAAGTTTTAATTGTTAGGAAAAGAAAAAGGAAATTAAGAAATACACATTAATGTAATAAAAATAAAACAAATTTGATGTAAAATGTATTTCTAGTTTATTATCAATATAAAGTAATTATATGTATAACAAGAGTAAAGAAATATAACAAATTGATATCATTATAATATGATAATCCTTCAAGTCTAAACTATGTAACAAGATCATGAGAGATAACACATCAATATGGTCCAACAATGGAAATCTAGTTGGAACAACAACAATTATGAATGAAGTAGTGTTATTTGATCATGGAGATAGGACACATTAGGAGATAAGAAAAATAACAAATTACAATGTTAGAGAATATTTTGGATGTGATCTCTATAAGAGGTTTCGAATTGTCCAAATAATTCTCCAACATCATGACTAACTATTAAAATCTATATAATTAGATTAACAAATTACACTTTTAACAAATTTAAGTCATCAAACACACTTGAGTAGGTGCCTATAGAAGTCTAAATATTAGATCTAAACAAACTAAATAAAAACAAGTATAAGTATTATATTTAAAAAAAATAAAAAATAGTAATAATAATAAAATCCAAAAAGCATCATCATGAAGTCACAACCATTATAATTCAATTATTTGGGAAGCATGTGAATCACTATTAACATATCCCTAAGAAACAAAGAACATGCATAAGTCAATGTGAATACACACACACACACAGAACTTTAGGAGATAAATCTCTATAAATAGCTCTATATTTCACATATCCCCAATAAACAAAAGAAATAAACAAAACTAAATATAAAAAATTAGATTATCATCATTGATCTTTGGAAATCCAAGCATGCATGGAAGTAAATATTAGTGGGAAACAAAGAACATCTGCAAGTGGTCGACGTATAAATATCTTTTCTCTTGTACATAGTAGAGAAATGAGCTTATGTTTTATGCGATAGTATTATATAAATAACTATCATGTTATGAGAGAGTTGAATATAATGTCAGGGACTGTAATAATGAAAGTTGTGTATCAAGTAGAGGCAAAGAGACTATGGAATGCCATGGAAAAAGACAACCGCAACCTCTTTCCAAAGGTTTTTTCTGAACATTTCGCTTCTACAACCTTACTTCAAGGAGAAGGAGGCATGTGCACCATAAAAGTAGCTCAAATTTACCCCTGGCATGACACCCATAAAATCCTCTGTTAATATCATTATACTTCCACTTATAACTATTTCTTGGCTTGAATTAGTGTATCATGTTGAATAATTTTTTATTATTTGATGCTTAAAAGGTTTTTCATTTTCCTATCATAGATAACAAGAATTTCATCTTCATCAAGAAGAGAGTAGATGAAACTGACAATAAGAATATGGTGTACAAGTATACAACAATCGAAGGAGGGTTGTTGGGAAATAAATTGAGCATTGTAAGCTTTAAGGTCAAATTCATTCCCAGGAAAGAAGGGGGATGTGTAGCGATTTGGGACTATAAGTACAAAATCCTTCCTGGTGCTCATCTTGATTAATGTAGAATGGTAAAAGAGATGATTGAAAATAACATTTCCATCTAGAAGAAGATCAAGTTCTATCTCCTCTCCAATTCAAGCTTATAGTGAGAAAAATATCTATATGTACATTTTTTCTGCAAAAATTGTTTAGTGAAATGCTTTATATGAATGAAGCGACCATAATACTTATCTTTCTATGAAAAGCACCAAATAGTTGCATACCTTAGATGTTCCTCCCAACCATAGGCTTTGGTTTTCTAGTACTCTCAACACTAGGTCACCCACAAGCTAGGGCTATGAATCCAACAGGGAAAAGGATATCTAATAAAACTATGGTCTGACAGATAGCACAACAACAAATATGCCAAGGTACCAACTCCAAAAATAGTTACAACCTATAGCCTCTCATTCCCCATCAACCTGCACAACCAAAGGAAGTGAACCCCCTTCTCTGCACCACAGTCCCTCGATCTATCCCACTTACCTTATAGGTCTCGAGAACAAGATAGCCAAGAATTCTTAGAGGAATATGGCTCCATGAACTAATTCTATCGTTAAGAGTCTCTAGGGACCCTTTATGCCTCACACTCAAGGAAACCTATTACCAACAATTCTCCTTCAAGGGCTCCAACCTTCCCCAAGGAAAACCAAGGATAATTGTACACCCAAATCCACCAAGGATTCACAGGGTTCACAAGGTAACATGGTTACAACAACTCCTCCGCTCGCACCCCACAATCCATGGCTAGAATGATGGAATGAATGAGAATCCCCATTTTCCACTAAGTTACCACTTTAAATATGCATGTCAACCTTTTGACAAGTGACACTCAATTAACCACTTTCCCTACCACTTGGGAACTTGTTGTTCTGCTTGAGAAATTCATATAAACTTATAACATATGGACTTAGGAATATATTATTATATTCTTTTGGCTCAATCCCCCTTGATTTACCCCCTTTTCATCAAGTCCTATCCCCCTTTCCCTCTCGTGGAGTCATATCCCCACATACTCTGTCATCTGACTTGGTCTATAGTAGTAATATATTTCATTAATATATCATAGTGTGATTAAAATTTTCAATGCTAGGCTCACTGGGCTTTGAACATACAAGATCTCTAGCCTAATATCACATAGGTATTCCAACCCAAAATACATAGGCACCTTGGCCCAAAACACCCTGTCTCGCTAGCCTATAAAAGTTATGTATATTTACAACATGGATTCAGCCTATAAGTGTTATAGGAGGTCAACATCACTAATGAAGTGGATAGTGAGTTGAATCCAACATCAAAGGCAACGTCAAACCAATTGTTTCCTTAAATATTGCAAGATAAGCTTCTCTTATTGGATATGTGTTAGATATTGGTCCATTTAGGTCAGTGACAATGGGATTTCCTTGAAACTCCATGAAATTGGATGAAGCAATCTTTTTTCTGTATGCTTGGTCCCTTTGGTGAACCTATTGAATGCATTTCTAAGAGCTATGTGGAGAAATAGCTACATCACTAGTGGATATCACTAGTTTTGACATTCGTTATTTCTATTTGAATGATGTGTAAATCTACAACCATGGCATATTGATGATAGTCACCTATATCCACACATGTGTAGGAGTTGTCGGTTATTTTGGACATAAGTAGGTATCATGATTCATGGGGTCTTCACTTAGTGAACCTGTGACATAGAACTTGTGTTCATGGAATATTAAAGAATACCCCTAATTTCACTAGATATTGATAAATACCTCTAAAAATCCTTTTGTTGAGCCCCCTTCCAATCCCTACAATATATTGACTCTATTTTTCACAATTAAAAAAAAACCTTTATGAATGAATGTGATAAGATATTGGGCAACAAGATGAAGCCCTATGTTTTGATTACACATGAAGGAGGTTATTCAATTGAAATTGTTGTAGAGATAGAGTGTTGGGTAAGAATGAATAAACAATAAAGAATTCTATCAATTTGTAAAAAATGGATCTTAGCATATAGAACATAGACCACTCTTCCTTTCAATGATTTGTTGTGTAATGGAAAATTGAATGCTAGGATGTCAATGTTGAACAAATGTTGCATAAATTTAGTAGTGAAAAAGAAATGGATAGAAATCAACGTGTATTCTATTGGTTACCACAATAGACCATCTCTAGGTTTGAGAATGAAAGAGAATCAGATGCCAAAGATGGGAATGGATTCTGATTGAAGAGTTTAAAATATGAATATTGATGGATAGAAAAGAATCAATGAGTATAGGTATACACTGAAGGAACAAGTGGAGCCATTAAAACTAGAGCCATAGACACAACCAAAACTAAATATAGAATCCAAATTCGAGATCCAGACTTAGGTGTATCCAAGAGCCAAAGTTTAGAGCCATGTTCCAGAGAAATATACAAGAGGCAGATTGGTCTAGAGATTTCTTTCCTAGACAATTTTGGAGACCAAAATCCTCTCATTGGGGAGGTGTGATATGAAATGGATTTGAAATCAAACACAAATGGGACAAGACTCATCACATGCAAGTAGTTGGAAAAAATCAAAATTGAAAAGAGAAAAAAAATACAATGCAAACACTAAAAAATTAAATCAAAGAAAATAGTGAATGAGAAAAAAATGAAATAAGAGAAAAGAAAGTTTGGGAATGGGAAATGAAAGGACACAGATTCTTGGACTTCCCATTACCCCTAAATTTTCCTATATCCTATTGGAGTTTGACTTATAAAGAGTCATGTTGACGAGGTCCAAATGGCCTATCAAATAGATAAGGGAAATTTTATGATGGTGAGTCCCAATTTGATTCTCTCTCATTTGGGTTGGAAAATTCCGATGATTATGTGGGCCTGATTGCCAGTTAAGAATTTATATTACAAAACAAGGACAAATTCTCCTACAAGAATTTCTTGTTAAAACTAAACTTAACTACTTAAAACAAACTTAAAACTATATATTCTACTATATTTCTATCATATCATGATTAGGAGCCTTCTTAACAATACATATATGGTAAAATATTATTTCACTGGTTGCAGAAATAGTTCATGTCAACGATAACATAATTAAACAACAATGTAGAAGATATTAACCATAAATAGTTACATATTATACATGTAACACCATTATTGCATCCATTAGAAACCACAAATTAATAAGTTGCTCAAATGGAAAAAAACATAAATAGTTCACATCCAATTTAATTCATGAAACTTATAAATCAAATGTATATGTAGAATAATCCCATACACAACTAAAAACATCCATGGTTGTTAAAATTCCTTATGCTCTTTATTTCATGTAAGATAATAATATCATCCAATGTTACAATGGGAGAAATTCCTTAAATCTCCCATGGACCTCTATTTTATAGAATAAGAGAGTCTATTTACATTTTGTAACTGCAAGGGCTACAATTACATCTCTTCATTTCAAATATTATGTCTTATATACAATTTGAATGCGATTAAACATTATTTAACTATAAAAAATCATGAATATCTTTTCGAAGACATATCTTCCACATATGTAACCCAAGAGTCATACGCCTTGGATATATCTCTGATTCTATTTAAGTTCATCTTCTCTAACTCCAACTCTCCATCGTACACTCGATCATCAAGTTCTCTTTTCAAAACCTTGTGAATTCTTCATACAAATCCATTTGCACCTGAGGCACATTTGATGGGTTGGATCAATTATTGACTCAAGACTTCTTTGTTGACCTTTGTGAGCTATTCAATGGATTACTTTCTATTATCTTTGTTCTCCTTTACCTCTGCTATCCTCATATTTCTAGGTCCTACTTGAGTTATCTCATCCACAAATAACATTTTAAATAGTTCTAGCAAGTCATTAGCAGAATTCCACATTCTAGCACAATATTCGTTGGTGCTTCTTATGGTTTCCTTAACATCCTAGTAGGATTTTTTCCAATTGTCCATCAAAATTTAAGTTTTCCCCTCTTCCTTCCAAGTGAACTTGAAAAGGTCAAAGGGGTCTCCTTGTGTATACCTTTCCATTATATTATCTAATGAAATGAATGTTCTACATTAGTGTATTGGATTTTAAGCTCCTCCAACCGATTAGATAGCTTGATGATATCCTCCTAGTAGTCCTGGATGTCATTCAACTCAGTGACAAAGTTTTTCTAGGTTTCCCTTAATTCTTCATTTTTCATTGTATCTTCTTCTCTCACAACCTCAATGATATTGGTTACTTTGTTTCTTTCTTTTGGTTTTGCTTCTAGATTTTGTACTTTTTCTTCATATTTGATGATTTTAACTCTCTACTTCTCATAGTGGAAAATATTCTCCTATTGCTCTGTTCTTATTAGCTCAATCTCCTCCAAATGTTCTTTTCTCAAAGCTTCTACTTCAACTTTATAGAGATAATCTTTCCCATCTACCTGCTTCTGGAATTCCTCTTCCATTTATGCCTTTTGTTGTTTCAATTTCTCTTCCAATATTGATACCTTGGCTTTGTAACTACCCAGTGTAGCATTTAGATCACTAATAGTGATTGAGTTAGCCCCTGCAAAAGCACTTAGGGATAAGGTTTTGTCAATTGCATTAGTTTGGGGATATTTCCCCAACTTCCATAAGATTATTTTATTTGATGACAGTTGGAACATCAATTTCTGATGATTCATCACACTTCTCCTGGAACATCAAGGAGAATATTGCTTGTGATGTAACACCTTCTTGACATTTGCAACACTATATTCATGGACTCTACATCTATGAGATGCTAGTGTTTACAAATTAAATCCTTGAGTCTTGGATTCCAAAAATTGGTTGTAGGGGATAAGAGAGGCCTAGATAGAAATTTCACATGGTAAGGAATGTGATCATAGATATTCTATTCACAAGTGTCACTTGATAGGAGTACTAGTATTTCTAGGATTTTGATTCACTCTAGTTAAGAGGAGAAAGGGAAAGGAATAAAGACTTACCTAACCAAGGAGTGTTGGAATTGTTGGGAATTTGATTCACTCCAGTTAAGAGAATGGAAAATGGAAAGGAACAAGCATTAATCTAATCAATCATTCACCACAAAATCCCATAAAAGGAGCATGCAATTTGATTGGAATGTGATTCACACCTAGGTTATGGAACATATATACCTTAGGAAAGGACAATGATCAAACCTAATGTGTCACAATTGATGGGAATTTTTTTACGTCATGATCCTCTTATGCATGTTGGACTATGGATCTCATTTAAATTGTTGGTTTCTAGCCTCTAATTGAGTTGTAACACTTGCCCACAAAATTGTCTCTACACATAATGGTGACCCTCTATTTCCTCCTATTTCCAGCATTCTTAGAGATATTCTCTTTATATCATCACCATTTCACTATTCTTGTTATGTGTCTCATCTCAATTAGTCATCAAGTTTTCTACTAGAACGAGACCCTGATTATTTTTACCTCATTATGCTATAGTAGAAGGCCAAGATATATCATCTCTATAGAGATTGCTATCTTGCTCCAAGGCCACTCCAACTAATTTGATGATAGACGAATATCTTGAATTATGAAGTTGGAATCTTGAATTATAGTATGCATTGCATTAGGAACAAATGAATTAAGGGATTTTAACTATTTTCTATTTACCAAATTTGTCAAAATCCCTTTGGAAAATTTGGGCAATACGAGTTTTCCATATACAATGAAGAAAAAATTGGGATAATTAGATGATAAGAAATAAAATTAATTCCAATGTTAACAAATGTATTATTTCTTTTTTTTAAGTCATGAAAGACAATTAAGTGGGGACTCATCATCATTCAGATCTTAGGAAAGTTGGGTGTTCTCATATTTGTTTTGGTTTGTATAATTGGTTTTAGGTGACGATTGCAATAAAATTCTAAAAATTCTAATATTTATACATTAAAAAAATATCCCAAGTACCACGCGTGCAGCTGAAGTCAATAAAGCGACTTTCATCAAATAATAATATTTATACATTAAAAAAAAGTCGAAGTATTCAACATTACGTGCAGTTGCAAGTCAGTTAAGGGACTGTCGTCATTTAGATCATTGGAAATCCAAGCAAGCAAATTTTGTTTTATGTGATAGTATTGAAGAAACAACTATCATGTTACGAGAGAGTTGAAGATGGTGTCAAGCATTGCAATAAAGAAATTCGTGTAGAAGATCATGGAATTCCATGGCGAAAGACAACCAAAAAATCTTGCCAAAGGTTTGAATCCACATATGAATTAAGGGATTTAAAAAATTTTCTATTTACAAAATGTCAAAATCCTTTTGGAAAACTTGGGCGATATGATTTTTCCATATACAATGCCACTGAAATTGTTGGAAATATAATTGAGCGAGGGGGAGGGGTGAATCAGTTATGTATATAAGCTTGAAACTTTTCCTATTATTTTTTTATTCTTTCTAGATTATTATTTAATGTGTTTTTGATAACTTAACATGCATAGATATACAATATTTGATCAATCACATAGAATACACAGAGACACTGATTTTCATGAGGAAAATGATAAGGGTGAAAACCTCTTCTTCTTAGGATGTCAATCAAGATCCAAAATTCATGTTCATCACAGTATTTGAGATCCAACTCAAATATGAGGCTACAACCTCTGATAGAAAGCTACAACATGCAGAGAGAACCAACTCTCAAATTTCCTTAACACCAACTAGATGGAAGCACCAACTAGATGGTTTCTCTAGCACTCACTAGATAGAAGCACCAACTCCCAGAATATCTTCTAGCACCAACTAGAATATGGAGGAATGCAATCCTCCCTAGCACCACCCTACCACCCTAATTGAATCTTAAAAAACTTTGCTTACTTTCTATATCTATGATATGGTCTGTTACAACTCCATGTCTCCTCTGCCTCTTCCAGCTTCTATTACTCTATTCCTCTTCTATACTCTTCTCTTTCTCCTGCTGCACACTTTGATTCCTTTGTTTAGCTTCTCTTCTTCCTTTATACTCTGTGTTGTCTCTGCATGCTATACGATGCACCTTTGATCTCCAGTTTAGGTCCTGTACATAGTCACATTCTACCCACATGCATAACTATCGAAAAAGCACACTATCTTCTCTATTCTGCATGTCTTTCTCACCTCGAGTCCTCTGCCTGATCATCATTCAAACTCTTCATCTTCTCTGGCGGTTATTTTGAATTTGTTCATCATTAGCAGGCATTATCCTGATATTCTCTAGCTTTTCTGGCAGTCGCAACTCTTCATCTTCTCTAGTAGTTACAGTCAGTCGTTTTTGGCTTCTTTGGATTCTAAGCCCCTTCCTTCACGTGACCATCGGTGGTGACCAAATGCCTATTCAAAAGGTGCTTTCCGATCTCGGTCTAGTGAGTGCTAGCTCCGTTTCTCGATATGACCTTGGGTGAAGATCTCATGTGACCATGAGATTGTGGGCACGTCCAAAGGTGATTTGTATCAAACTAGTTTTTGCCCCAAAATTTACCTCGAGCCTCCATGAGTCCTTTCTCCAAAACTGTGGTTTCGATTGCGGCCCGCCTTCAACTTTTTAAAGTTCACGCATCCTCAATCCCCGCAATGCGACGAGACCGTCGATCTCACAATATTGACGGTGCTCCTGAATGAACGATTCATATTTGTTCTTTCACGATCTACGGATCAGATCTAACCTTCCTAAATCAACGAATGTGATTTATTTATTGATCCGGGCTTCAGGAGTTTTAAATATCAACCCTTTATTTCCTCCATACATCAATCTTCCAGAGTTGACAATCCACTGACGCGTGTCCCTCTTGGATCAATGGTCGAGATCTCCTTTGGGTCTTTGGACTTTAGATATTTCGAATCTCATCTTGTCATTTCTTTTCACTGGATATCTTCTGAAATGGAAGATTTGCTGACATCTTTCCTCCTTAATCCAACAACTATCCTCCGCTCTGGGACTCCGACATTTTCAACTCTTTGGTGCTTCGTTTTTCCATGAATGCTTTCATCTGGAGTCAACGATCCTCCTCCACGATCAACGATCATGAGTGACTTCGACACTTCGGGCTTTGGGAGTTTAAAATCCTATGCAATCGTTTCTCCCAAAGTGCTTTCACTCGAATGCATAATTTTCTGACACGTACCCCTCCGGGTGATCAAAGACCCAGGTCTTCTTTAGGCCTTCGGTGTTCGGGACTTTAGGCTAATCGCTGCTTCATTCTCCTCTGGAGTGGTCACCTGTTGAATAAGTCATAGGTGGTGGAGACTGCTTGCTGTCGGTTAACACTTCCACTTACTCTATCCTTCCATTGAACTAGATCAACAGTTGAGAATGCACCCGAAGTGATCTTCAGATCAGACCATTGAGAGCGACTTCGAACCTTCATCCTTCGAGACTTCGGGACTTCGGGACTTTTGACATTTGTTGGTGATGAAACTCCCAAAGAAAATCTCCCAGAGTGACGTAGCTTGCTTACATTACTTGTTGACATGGCATGAGCCAATTTCCTCTTGACACTTGTCATCATCTGATTATGCCATGTGTACTTGTTGATGTGGTCTTCCACATGTCCTTACTCATGTGGTCTACCACATGTCTTTGCTGAGGTGGTCTGCTAACATGGGTGAGATGTGTAGGTAGTGTAGTGGAGTGTGGATGTAGAGCGCAGTAGTGGAGTGTGACGTGTAGTGGGTAGTGGAGTGTGATGTCGAAGCGCGGAGGTGGTATGTATGAGTGGTTTGGTGGTTTACTCGGAGGGGTGTTAGGCGGTAAGAGATAATGAGCGAGGGGGGTCCGAGTTGACAAGAAGGTGACACGTATGAGGGCCCCACATGGGAAATACCACCAACTCGGAACCTCCCCCCCCCCACAGTTAAAGGAAGAAAGGTCGGGGGGGTCCGATATTCCCTGTCGACTATAGGTCGGAGTGCCCGATTATCGGCCACTGAGATTAGCACGCCCTTCTTCTAACTTATCTTGTCCTTCCAATTATTTTGATCCGATGACTAACAGAAATTTGGGTGATTCAGATCTCAGATCTCAGCCCTTACTTATCCTATCCTTCCACTTAAATCAATCCGACGGTTGACGAAAATTCGGATGATCAAATTCTCAATCGTTTTGCCTCGCTTATCCTATCCTTCATTAATTCAATCTGACAGTTGTTGGCCCTCTGGATCGGTGATCCAACGACCACTGTTTCTCTTCCTCCTAAGTTTTTTATCTCTCCCAATTAGAAGGATTTCTAAGTGTTCATGGGTCTCGACATTTTCTCCTCTTGCGAGTCTGTCTCTTGGACCTCGTCTACACTTATGGAAACCACTATCTCTTCTGAGCCTTCTCGTCTTCTGCGTTCTCGAGGTTTGGTTCGTTGTTGTTCTTTCCATCAATGACAAGAACATTCATCCTGTAAACATGCCAACAAAAATTGGGATAATTAGGTGAGAAGAAAAATAACAAATAACAATGTTAACAAATTTACATCATAAAAAACATAGTTTAGTAGGTGCCGAGCAGAGTCTAAATATTCTAAATATTTAGTCTAAACAAATAAAAGAAACAAAAGAAAAGCAACAGTCTAAATATTCTATTTTTTGCGAAAAAGTCTAATAACAACAACGACGACAATAATAAAATCCAAAAAGCATCAACATGAAGTCACTATGGGCACCATCATAATTCAATTATTTGGAAAGAATGGGAATCAATATTAGCATATCCCTAAGAAACAAAGAACATGCATGAGTCAATGTTAATAAATAAATATATATTTTGAACATTAGGAGATACCTCTATAAATATATGTCCTCCCCCACCTCTTATGCATACTATAGCAAGGTGACTATGTTTTGTCCGATAGTATTGAAGAAATAACTATACTTTTGCAAGAGAGTTGAAGATGGTGTTAGGGACTACAATAACTAATGTTGTCCTTCAAGTGGAGCTGAAGAGACTGTGAAAAGCCATGGAAAACAACATCCATAACTTCTTGCCAAAGGTTTTTTCTGATGTTTCTCTCTTACAACCTTACTTCAAGGTGATGGAGGCATGTCCACCATCAAGCAACTCAGATTCCCCCCCACCCATGGTATTATTCCCATAAAATCCTTTGGTGATCACATATCCTAGTTAATATCATTATACTTCCACTTCTCATTATTTCCCCACTTGAATTAGCATATTAGATGCAAAGAACACTTTTTTATTATTTAATGCTTACAAGGATTTCCACTTTCCCATCACAACTAACAAGAATTTCATCTCCGTTGAGAAGAAAGTGGATGAAATTGACGAGAAGAGAATGGAGTACAAGTCTACAACAATTGAAGGAGGGTCATTGGGAAAGAAAGTGAGCATTGTGAGTTTTAAGGTCAAATTCATTGCCAGGAAAGAAGGGGGATGTGTAGCAATCTGGGCCTATACTTACAAAACCATTCCCGGTACTCAACTTGATGAAGGCAGAGTGGAGAAAGAGATAAAGGAAAATATAATTTCCATATCGAAGAATATTGAGTTGGATATGCTCTCGAATTTCACCTTATTCTAAGGAAAATATCTATATGTACATCTGTCTACCTATGTAGAAATAGTTTAGTGTGGCACGTTATATGAATGAAACAACCAAAACTATGTCCAAAATAAACAATAATGAGATGATTTAATCCATTTTCTTCGTATATACAAATCATATATACAAATAAGAAATATTAATAATCTTTTTTTAATTATTGTTTTTTTAATTTTAAAATATTTTTATACAAAATATTTTATTTATATTAAATTAAAATATATTTAGATTTTAAATACAATTATTAATATTTTTAATTTAAAATACTAAAATAAATAATATTTTTATAAATCCATCTATAAATTACAATTACAATTTACTTACTAAGTTTTATAAATGTATTTTTTATTATAATGATGGTGATGACAATTAAGGTCTACTAAAACTAAATTTATCAATGTTTAAACCATACTTCAATGTTGAGAGAAAATAATATATTTCAACCATTTGACTATATTGGAACCTTGTGATTTTATGATGATGATGCTGCTGATGATTAACATCCATTAAGACTGATTTGATCTATCAGACCTTAAGAGGGTAAGTGATTACTTGTGATTCTTTAGAAAAAAAAAATTATGTGCTCGAAAAGCATTAAGAGAAGCTTTCCAAGATCACCATAGTTTTGTTGCGTTAAGAGGTTAGGAAGGTTGGTAGAGTGAAAAATCTTTTGAAAATGAGATATAATCTGGGTATAGGATGGAAAATCTAAGAGAAAGTGTTTTTCATCTTCAACCTTCTTAGTGTCGCAAAGGTGACACACTCTTTCATCCCATGGCGTTTTAGGAACTGACCAACGCCCAGTTTCATTATGGAGGTCGTGAGAATTTGTTCTTATCTTAGCAATGCTTATTTTTTTTCTTTACACTTGTCAAAAAAAATAGATAATTTTGATCTTCTAAACTAGGGTTGATTACATCCTTATAATACCTTAATTTTCTTTTTTTCTCTAACTCTTTATCACACCACATTCTCTCCTTAAATTTTAATTTGATGATGTTTTTAATAGTATCTTTATTCTGCAAAGTGGTGTCTTCCATGATTCCCCAATAGTTTATCTAAGACTGAGCATCTTTATGCCATCCTCGCTTGAGTCGATGGTGGTTACAACTCGATTTTGAAGAAATTTTAGGAAGCCTCTTGTCTTCCATGTTGTTTAACTTGTCCTTATACATTAAGTATCTAGTCATAGCCATGCTCTTAATGGGGGAGAGGCTTATTTATAAGAGGAGGATGGGATAGGGTGTATTTCCTTTAATTTTGAGATTATAGGTTATAAAATTCTTTTGTATTTTCTCTATATTTCTCCAAGATTCACGAGAGATACTACAACCCCAGACTTCACATCCATAAATAATAACAGTTGTAACAAGAGTCTCGAAGAGGAGTTTCTTCCTATCCCAAATCCAAAGATCAATTGATTTACAATTGTTTTCAAGCCCATAATAAGCTTTCCATCCACTAACAATCCTTTTCTCAATGCTATAATTCCAATTGATCTTGGGGTGAATGTTGGAGCTGCCTTTTTCAACTGGTTTAATTTTTTTATTTTTTTTTATAAGTCAAATGTTGGTTTTTGAGTTCTTTTTCACTTCGTGACATTTACCTACTGAAAATCTCAGTATTTTCGACATGCGAAATAGCGAAGGATGTTACATTTCATAAGTTACCACTTTTTATCGTTAAACGAAAGTTTTTACTCTTTGTACCTTGGAATATCGCTCTTCGGGAGTTACAAGTCACAAGATTTACAAACCCCAATGTGCGAGGTCGCGAAAAGCTTTAAAAAAGATTACCTCAGGTGAAATCCAAGAGTAAGATTCTTTAAACCCCAGTCAAGTGCTGTTGGGATTTCGCGTCTCGGCATTCACTCTCTCCTAAAACATTATCGTTATAACCCCGAGTGGCGAAGTCGTGATATTGCTTGGACATAATTAATTAAAACACTTAATCCGGTTTACCCTCTGGTTTAGATAAGTCACATCATAATGATCTTGGGATTTCGCGACTCGGCTCGCGCTCCTCCCAGAAACTATACCCTCGAAACCCCGAGCAACAAAGTCACAATATAAATTAAAACATGATTAATTAAACACTTAATCATGGTTACATACTTTCTTAACTAAATCTAATCATTGCGATCTCGGGTCTTTGAAGCTTGAAAGGTTAAAATGAAAACTCCCGATACGGCGAATGCTGAAAGGTTGATCAAAGTTTAAGTAAGCTTAATCAAAGAAGCTAAGCTAGCTTAATCGGTGTTCAATACAAATAATAGTATGCACGGTCTATGAGGAAATTTTAAATTTCCTTGTGCCAACTTCTGTCATGGACCGTCGAAATTTATGGCATTAATTGGAAATGAGGCGAAACAACAAGTACGGATAGGGTCTTTATTGCTAAATCTGTCTCTAAATATGATTTGACCGTTCTGTTCATAAAGAAACCAATATTTTAAATGATCGAAGATATAGATTTTTTTTTTCTTTTCTGTTCTATTCATAAAGATTATTTCTATCCCATGCAGATAAGTTATCTCAACAAACTGATCTCTGTATGTATACACATTTTTATTACAGGAGAGCTAAGTCACAATCTTCTGTCATGGCCCCGCGAAAAGCATCCAAGACAAGTGCTGAGATTTCGAGACAAGGCACCGATAATGTTTCAGATACTTCACCTCGAAGGGTTGATTCCGTACGAACCTGGTCATACATCCCAGAGGTTTTGCAATCAGAGTTGGTGAACTGCTCGGATGATTCCAGTGAAAACGAGAAAGATGACATGACTACCAAATACAAGATCGTTGTCCAGGCAAAGATGCACAAAGTAGCAGCAAGGCCACGTCTTCTGCCTTGCTATGACATGATCTGATGGGTGCTAGATCATGTAGATATCCCTACCAGAAACATCATCAACGAGAAGAAGGTCACTGTTGGGTCCTTTAGACCAAAAATATTACAAGTTATGTACAATTTGCCACCCGCGTTGAACTTCACATACAATGCAGAGTTTCTAGAGGATTTTAAAAGGAAGGAATGTGAACAATATGGAAAAAGATTATCTGATTTGATTAAGGATTGGGTCTCACACCCAACAAATTTCAGGGCAGATAGCAATGGAATTTACTCCATATCTTCTTTGGAACCATAGTTCAAATATGTAGCGATGATGACCTGTAGATTGTACAGGAGGGAAGACACCGTGCATTTTTTCCTCCCATGGGTGCCTCTGATGCACAGCGTTGTAGAAGGCTATTCTTTTGACTGGGCCAAACTGTTATCAGATAGTCTAACTAGTCAAATTATATAATATTGGACGCAGAGGGCAAGCGAGAAAGCTGCCTCATTTTTTATGTCTGCATACATAATGGACGCCATATGTTCCATGACATCTTTTCCCTTAATGAGTTGGAGTTGGGCTCCATCAGATGCTGAGCCAGTGCATGCATACCACTCTAAGATTTGGGAGGACAAGGCCTTGGATTTCGTATACAAAATTTTCAATTGGGTAAAGGTACTGATGCATGTTGCCATCTTCGGTAATCCACCACCCAGGATCTCGGATAGCATTGTGGCAAATTTGAGCAGGGTGGCTGATTGGTATGTGGAGAAAGAATTTTCATACATTAGAGCTTTCGATGCTTCTGTCCCTCCGCATGCTCTACCCTTACTTATACCCAACAGGCTAGCTTGTCGCGAGATCACCAGGCAAACCATAATTGGTGGCATAAGTAAAGAATTGAAAGGGTTTTCAAAGAAGGTATGGCCACCTTTTCCTATT
This sequence comes from Picea mariana, assembly GCA_032191745.1. Classification (NCBI taxonomy): domain Eukaryota; kingdom Viridiplantae; phylum Streptophyta; class Pinopsida; order Pinales; family Pinaceae; genus Picea; species Picea mariana. Next base: position 217,458 of record JASDQU010010599.1, on the reverse strand, counting down.
CATTTAAATACCTATTCCTTATTAGATTTCAGGCATGCGAAGGTCAAGGTAGCAGCCCTAGAAGATATAAAATTGGTTCACATCGAATTCAAGAGACATGATCCACACAGGGTCATGAGTAATCACTTGGCCAGCTGTGGCCTTAAAAGATTTGAGCATGAGAATTCGCCTCATGATGATATTTTCCAAGGCGTGAGATCTTATGTTGAGGTTTTGGCTCGGATACAAGCCCTGTCGCCCGAAGAGAGGGTCGATGTTGTCAGATTCCAAGAGCATAGGCAGAGTTGCCTTCCTCCAGTATTACGGGGTGAGGGTCCAATGACAGTAGAAGAGAAACAAACAGAAGTTGAAGGTTCCAAAGATTCAACACCCGGCCAAGAAGAACACCAAGATGAGAAAAGGCAAATGGAGGGCCTGAAACAAGAAGCCAAGGATTTCGATCCTCTGAGCGAGCCAATTTCGGTCGTTACTCCAGGGAAATCGTCTAAACAAGTTAGTAACCCCATTGTTTCTGTCACTCCCCTACAATCAACAAAGGGAATACCAGACGCGGGTTGGATTTTTGGTGAAGAATTAACACCCATATCAGTGGAAGAGCTACCCCCGAATGAATTATTTTTCGATAAGAAGAGAAAGGTTGTCCTGAGACAAGAACTCTACCGAGAGGTGGGTACTATATCCAAGAAATTTAAAATTATACCGATGGAGGAAAAATGAAGAAAGAAGAATTTGCAACACAAATAGTAGGATCATTGGGTGCTTTCGCTACAACAAACCAATATTCAGTCGAGACCCTGAAATATCAGCTGAAGCAAAAAAATCGTCTAATCAATACATTAGAGGCTAAGCTAGCTACAACAGAGGCTGCTGTCAAAGATTAGGTGAGTGCAACTTTAGAGCAAGCTAGAATAGATGATCAAAAGGAAATCGAGCAGCTCAAAGCTGAGCTCGAAGAAAAACAGCTGATGGCTCAGGCAAGTCAGGTACAGATAGTCAAACAAGGGGAATTGATAGAGCAACTTCGGGCCAAATTAGAGTTCACCGAAAGCTAGGTAATTAATATCGAGATATTTCAATCACAAGCAATAGAAATCAGAAAAAGGTTATTGGCGGCGCAACAAGGTCTGCTTGTTAAAGTAGAAACAATTCAAAGCAGTTGTCAACTCATTGATCAGATATCAGAGAAACTCTCCCTCAGAGAAAGGGAAGTCGGAGCAGCTCAGGTTGCATTCCAGGAGGCTATCATAGCCACGAYGAGAAGAGAAATAAGCAGCAGTCCTAGTTTTCCCATCTTAGAGCAAACCAGGGGCAACATCTTGTTGAAAGAATGGGAGAGAAATATATCTGAAGGCAGACAACAAGCTAAGGAGATGAGAAAATCTTGTGAAGAAACTTTTGGTTTGTTAAATGGGATTTGGTTGGGTTCYGATGGTGGAAATAACATTGAGACACTGGATCAGATCAATACAACTAAATATATGCGAAATATCAAGGAAAGTGAAGAAAGAGAATTAGCCGAAATATCACAAATAACCCAGACAGACATAGTTCAAATAGACAAATGGATAATTAAACAAAGTACACTATTGTGTTCTATCAGCACCAAAGACCAGTAGGTGGAAGGAGAGTTGCCACGATTGGTGAAAGATTGTTATATTTTTGAGGCCAATAACCAAGCAGAACCTTCTAAGATGATATCACAGTTGGTGGAGAAGTGCGTTACTTGCATGGAGCATGCGAAGAGGCAGGTTTTCGGTGCCAAATGAAGACAGGAGTAAGGAAACGAAATGCTTTAACTCCTTTGATTGTAACTGAAAACCTCTGGAATGATTGAGATTCTAGCGTATAAAAATTTGTATAAATATACATTTTGTAGAAAGAAAAAAAGGCTGGACCTTTTTGGTTTGTTATGAGTTTGTTCTCTCTGTTATTTATATTTAAATTCATTTCTCTTATATACATCTGATGAATGTTGCACTGCAATTTAGTAAAACTTCTACTGTGGTGTTTAAATTTTAGCCATCTATAGTGTTTACAGTTTTTCCTCTATATCGGCTAACAACAGATACAATACCTGTGAACCTTTTAGGTTGTCATATTTTATGCTTCATCAGATTCCTTCTTAGCCTGTTTTCTTCTTCTGTTTAAGGAGTGAGATTCTCCCTTGATAGGAGCCTTGCTTTATAAGAAGCTAAATGTTTTTCTCATACTTCACACACTATTTATTTCAAATATAACACAGTTATGGAAAAAGGCATTTGGTTTGCATTTTGTCCTTAATATAGATTTTAAAGTTCTCTTTTATAAGATCAAATCGATACAGCATAAAAAAATTTAGAGTTCTTTAAATTTTATGTTCCTCTATGATTGTCCCCGTTGTAAGACAACCCAATATTGAACCCATCTTGACGGATCAAACCCATATCACTTTAAATCTCTTTGATACCACACTTAAAATGGCTAACACTCGGGTAGAACTTGAACGTTCATGGGCTGCAATTGAGAGGGATATAAACATCCAGGAATAGTTGAAAGCCAGACAACGACAACCTAGAAATCAACCCTAGCTTCCTTTCTCGAAGGTATACTCTCCTCCCTTTTTACATCTTACTAACTTTCAGATGCCTAGACACTGTACTTTTTAAATCCTTAAGTACAAACTCTGGAACAACATCTTTTTGGCGCCGTTGCCGGGGACGAAATTACGAAATCTTTTCCTCGGGAAGAACGACATAAGTTCAAGTTTCACCCTTTGATAGTGAACAAAGAGTGAGCGCTTTCTAAATGATTTTCTTATATTTCACTTGGCGATTCTACGTATAAGTAAGTTGGCATCCAGTCGAAGGAATACCAGACAAAACCCAGAGAACAAGCAAACCACGCCTGTTTCAGATCCCGAAAAAATACTAAAAGGTAGAGGTTCTCTTAAGCTGACTACTGCAGTCTATCAGCTTAAACACCTGCAGCCCAAGACCAAAAGTTCTTGAGAACATTCAACTTCACGTAGTACATCTCTTGAAAACACTAATTCATTTTTATCCAGCTCTGTGGTTAAAAGTGAAATTGTTCCGAAAACCTCTATCGGACACAAAGGTAAAAGCCCGACAGTAAATTTATCAGCGGTTGATATCTCGCTGACTCTTCTTTTAGACTTACCAACCCCACCAAGTCTTGAAGAATATACTAAATATTCAAATCTCACACCCGTGGGATCCCCTGATTACGTCTCCAGCAAATTCGAAGAGCCAAGTCCTCGCATCTCCATTCACTCGTCTTCACTTTTCTCATCCCCCGAAGAAGCTAAGAACCCATTTTTAGTTTTCTAGAACCCACTATATAACACACCCTATCCCCATGAGTTAATACCAATGGCGGTCACCAGAGGAGGAACAGGGGGCCAAGCCCCTCCCCTGCCCCCTAGAGTTTTCACTAAAGTGGCTGCGAGATATGAACCTTTAGTTCTACCCATGCCTCTTCATGACCTTCCTAAAAATTATATAAAAAATTTACCAAAAATTACAGGGGAAGTTGATTTAACTGTGGCTGAACATATAAATTTCTTCAATCATTTCAATGATATTCTAGGTCTGGAACACGAAGATGTTTATTTGAGATTGTTTGTTCAAACTTTTGAAGGATAGGTACGAACCTGGTTTCGAAGCTTACCCGCAGGGTCTATCCTTTCTTACGATGCCTTAGAAGATGTCTTTCTTAGACAATGGGGTGAAAGAAAAGACCACTTATATTATCTAACCGAGTTCAGATCTTTAAAGAAAAGGAATTTAGAAATTTTTATGGAATTTATCCAAAGATTTAATAAACTGTATAATAAGATCCCAGCCAAAGTCAAACCCTCCCAACCTGCAGCCAAAGTAACCTTCGTAGGAGCTTTTGAACTTGACTTCGCCCTTCTCTTAAGAGAAAGGCGGGGGTTACCTTAACCCGAATGCAGGATGATGCTGTGGAAATTGAGTCTAACATAATAGCCTCTGGTAAGTTGAAAGATAGGATAGAAATGGGGAACAGAGAAACTAGACATTTTAGGGAACAAGCTGGACCCTCACGATCTAATAGATCCATAGACGACAAAATGGATGATATGGCTAGGGTAATTAAAGAATTGTCGAATAAGATTTCCAGAAAGGAGCTAGACCAATCCAAGAGTGATCCTTTCATTAAAAGAGAATTCAGAAGAAACCCCAACCCTCCAAATCAACAAAGGAAGATTAAAAATGAAGATCAGAAAATCCAAACCCCTTTAAAAAATGAAAATTTTATAGGAGGAAATGACCTAGAAGATTTCGAGGGACCTAAAGAAGATGTGACAAATTTGGGAGACGACTGCATTCAGCCCTATGTAACTAAAGAAGATTACGAGAGGTCATTGAACACACCCCAACCATCAAATGAAGATGATGATATAAACAACAATGATTTCACTGTATATCAAGAAACGTCTAACTCCTTGACAGCTGGGGTCCAACCGAGGTATAACTTGAGGTCCAAAACCAAACCTACATTGATTCCTCAATCGAAGAAAATTCTCCCTAGAGGTGAAATATATGTTTCTTCCCCTAAAGAGATTGAAACATCCAACAACAAAATAAAAGAGGCAGACTTGTTGAACCTCAAAACGAAGGAGGTTGAGACCCAAACAAAGGAAGTCAAGACAACTGAGACACTCGCACCGGTAAATAAAAACATGAGTAATAAATCTGCCCAGACAAATAAGTTGGAGAAGAAAGAGCTCGAGGTTTCAACCATAGAAACAGACAAAGTTAGCAGTGGTTTTAGTTTTGAAAATGAGATAAGTAGGATAAATATACCGATCCCACTAGTTGAATTAGAAAAGAATCTTGCATATCGAAAGCAGATAACCAAAGTGATAGGTTGTTCAAATCAAGAAAGTCAATCAGATGTAATAAATTTGGAAGATGATAAACCCAATATCACTTTTGGTCCACATTTCGAGGGTGCCAGAGACACTGTTGCTCCTTTCTATATCACCCTAAATGTGCATGATCGATTGTTGCATAACTGTATGCTAGATTCTGGAGCTTCACATAATGTGATGCCCAAAGTAATTATGGATAGACCAGGCCTCGAGATCACCTGATCTTACAGAGACCTCTACTCTTTTGATTCGAGAAGAGTTAAGTGCATGGGTATGATAAAAGATTTGGTAGTTACCCTAGCACAGGTCCCAGTCAAAAGCATCCTGATGGACGTAGTTATTGCTGATACCCCTCCGAAGTATGGCTTACTGCTATCAAGGTCATGGGGAGCCAAACTCAGGGGGTCTCTCCAACTGGACATGACTTACACTACGATTCCTGTATTTGGTGGGCAACTTACTCGGTTATATAGAGAAACGAGGTTAGCCTATACAGTGAGTGATCCTCAAAATCCTAATAATTTCCCTATTTACATTGTTGATCAAGATATAGGAAATTGTATTTTGTCTTTTGATGATGGTATAGACAGTTGCACAGAAGAAAATTACATAGACGAGAAAGAATCCGAAAATATGCATAACACAGGGATCTGGAAAATGTTTTTTGACGGTGCTCTGTCATGTGAAGGAGCCAGTGCAGGAGTACTTTTTGTGGCACTTGAAAATAAGTTTGTTGTCCCTTTTTCTTACAGGCTTCAATGGGATATAGACTACACTAACAATGTATGTGAATATGAAGCCTTAGTATTAGGATTGGAAGCTGCCAAGAAGCTGAACATAAAGAACCTGGAAGTATATGGAGACGCTGAGTTGATAGTCAAATAGATGAATCGACAATACCAGGCCAAACACCCGAGATCAACAGCATATAGAAATTGTGCCTGGGATCTAATGGAAAATTTCTTCTTGTCTATAAATATCCACTTCATACCATGTGCCAAAAATTTACAGGCCGATTCGTTAGCCAAGGCAGCCTCGACTTTCGCTCCCCCCACAACTTTTAAATTAAAGTACCATACAGAGGTAAGGCACAGACCATCCATCCCAAACAACATACAACACTTGCAGTTTTCAAGGATGACGAACAGATCAAAAAGTTCCTTGAAGCAGTGGGAGAATTTTCTAAAACTCACATCGATCAAGAGAATCAAAATGCTCACACGTGGATCGTGCAAGAATGGGAAGACCCTTAGGATTTCTGAGAAAAAATTTCCAACCATCGCATGTTAGTTTTAAAAAATAATCAAATTCCAAAGGGACTAATCCCCCTGGAGAGACTTTTCGATCAAAATGACATGCCTTTAAAATCTACTCTTCAACCCCAACGAGAAGAGGTTGAAGATTGCGATATAGGGACAAAAGAGGAACCCAGGATGGTGAAAATATCAAAGTATCTTCCTCCTGAGGTGAAAAATAAGTATAAAGATTTGCTTGCATGATATAAAGATGTTCTTGCTTGGTCTTACGAAGATATTAGGACCTATGACACTACCGTGATCGAACACAAGATACCTCTGAAGCCTGGTATCAAACCCTTTAGGCAAAATCTTAGACGAATCAACCCTATCTTATTACCTGTAGTCGAAAGAGAAGTCAAGAAGCTTTTAGACGCGAAAATAATAGTACCACTGAGATACTCCGATTGGGTGGAAAACCTGGTCCCAATTAGAAAAAAGAGTGGAGATATTACACTGTGTGTTGATTTCAGAAATTTGAATAAATATTCTCTAAAAGACAACTATCCTTTACCTAAAATGGATCACATCTTAGAAAAGGTAGTTGGAGCAAATAGGATGTCCATGATCGACGGTTTCTCTGGGTACAATCAAATTGTTGTAAATGAACAAGATAAAGAAAAAACAACTTTCACTACACCTTGCAGTACATTCATGTATGATAAAATGCCTTTCGGTCTAATGAATGCAGGTGCCACTTTCCAGCATGCTATGGATATCGCTTTCATCAGCAAAAGAGACAAGTTTTTAGTTATCTATCTCGATGATCTAACTGTTTTTTCTAAGTCTGACGAAGATCATTTAATACATCTCAAACATACTTTCGAAAAATGCTGTAGGTTCGGCCTGTCTTTAAACCCTAAAAAGTCTCATTTTGCCATGCGAGAAGGTAAACTCTTGGGCCATATTGTGTCCTGAGATGGAATTAAAATTGATCCCAGTAGGGCTCAAGCTATAGACTCAATAAGTATTCCTAGAAATTTAAAGGAAATTCAATCATTCTTAGGAAAGATAAAATTTTTGAGAAGGTTTATCCCAAACTTCGCTGAAATTGTGAAATTAATCACAGGTATGTTAAAGAAAAACAACGAGGTAAAATGGACAGTAGAGGCCAAAGAATCGTTTGCATGTATCAAGAGGGTTATGAGCGAGGCACCTGTACTGGCGAGCCCCGACTATCCAAAGGATTTTCTCATTTTCTTGTTCGCTTCTGAGCATACCATTGCCGCGGTGCTCCTCGAGAAAAATGAGGAAGGTTTCAAACAACCGATAGCCTTTTTCAGCAAAAGTCTTAGAGACACAGAACTAAAATACAATATAATGTAAAAACAAGCATATGCTATGGTAAAGGCATTAAAGGATTTTAGGACTTATGTATTGCATTCCAAGATAATCGTGTATGTACCTACTAGCTCTATAAAAGACATTTTAGTGAAGCCTGACAATGATGGTAGAAGGGGACGGTGGCTCACAAAAATTCAAGAATTTGATCTGGAAATAAAGCCGACAAAGCTGGTAAAGGATCAAGGTTTGGCTAAACTCTTAGCTGAATCCAATTTCAGAGCCCTCGACATAAATAGCATACAGGGATGTGGAGAAGATGAAGATATGAACGATCTCTACAAGCAAACAAGTGAAGTCAGAATCAAAGAGAAGTTTACATCCTCTGACTGGTACAAAAACATAGTATCCTACCTACTGACTTTGAAGTGCCTGAGTGATTTATCTCCATCCAAAGCCAGAATGCTAAAACTACATGCAGTCAAATACTGTATATTGAAGGGTAAATTGTTTTGGAAGGACTCACTTGGCTTCCTGTTGGTTTGTTTGGTTGAATCTGAAATAGAGGAGGTCATAAGAAAATTCCATGAAGGAGTGTGTGGGGGACATCATGCTTGGAGAGCGACAACTTATAAAATCCCGAGGGCAGGGTATTATTGGCCTAACATCTTCTCAAATGTAAATTCCAAAATCAGGGCTTGCGACCCTTGCCAACTATTCGCGGGAAAACATAAGCTCCCAGTGCTACCCTTAGTTCCAGTCAAAATAGAGGCTCCTTTTCAACAGTGGGGGAGGGATTTTATAGGAGAAATTAACCCCCATTCTAGCGCTCAACACAAATGGATCCTAACTGCCACAGATTACTTTAATAAATGGGTAGAGGCTATTCCAACCAGGAGGGCTACTGATTCAGTGGTAATAGATTTCCTAGAAGAAAACATTTTATCTAGATTTGGCTACCCCCGAAAGATAGTAACAGATAATGCTCAGGCTTTTAAATCTATGGATATGATCAGTTTTTGCCAAAAATACAATATAGTACTCGACCATTCTATGACATATTATCCCCAAGGAAATGGAATGGCCGAGTCTTCGAACAAAAGTTTGATCAACATAATTAAGAAAGTGTTAAACGAGAACAAGAGATCCTGGCATGTACATTTAAAATATGCACTATGGGTGAATCGGAATGGCACAAAAAAATCCAACGAAATTTCTCCTTTCCAGATGGTATACAGGACTGACGTGGTATTACCTATAAACTTGGCAGTTCCTGTAATGAAAATATGGCAAGATGAGAAAGAAGAACCAAACCACGTCACAAGGAGAATAAATTAGCTGATCGAATTACAACAACACACGGTCAAGGTGGACGAAAGATTGCAAAAATATCAACACGACATGAAAATGTTATTTGACCGTAAGACAAAAGACAGAGAGTTTCTTCTGGGTGATTTGGTCTTAAGATGGGATGCTAGGAAGGAAGATTCGGCGAAACACAGTAAATTCTATCATATTTGGTATGGACCATTTAGAATCGCAGCTTCCGAAGGAAAAAATTCGTTTTTATTAGAAAATCTGGATGGTAAAATTTTCAACGCCCCTGTCAACGGGCGTTATCTAAAACACTACATGAAATAATTAGTTCCCAAAGGATTTCCATTGTATATACCGGTTTGTATTTGCTTTCTATTTCATTATTCCCTTAAGGTAAGTTTTCATTTTTAATTAACTAGGTCAGTATAAATAGAGATACACAATTTTCAAATATATTCAACTCTTTTAAGGGACACTCTTCGTGTTTTACAAGATTTCAGCTTGCGACCTAAACGAGCGAAAGGAGAAAACGAAAAGTCATGTATCAGAGGCTGAATTCACCAAAAGCAGGTGATAGAAAGGTTTTTGCTTGTTTCAAAATGGTAAGGTAAAGGTATGAACTCCCGAGAATTTTTTTCTTTAAGAAAGCAAAGGTCTCCTAAGCATCGTAAAGGTTCCATCAATTTAATGTTTTCATTTAGTGGTTATTAAAAAGAACAATTACTTGCTCTGGGTCCTAAGAAGTTAACTTAAAATAAAGATAGTTGATAGTTAAGTAAAGCATCTCTGGGAAAGGATTTTCAAAAAATGATTTTAATTTTCAACCCCTACTCATCAGTGTACAAAAATCTGTCCGTCACCTTTCTTCTGATTTTCACTTTTATTTTCTTAAAAAGCCAAGTACCTTTCCATATTTATATACATAGGGGGAAGAGATTATGTTTTAACTTTGAGAATTGTAAAGCGTATTTTGGAAGGAAAGCTAGTCTTCATAACTCCTCGGTCTCTTACTAAGCAAGTTATGCATAGATGGATCCTAACTATTTTGGGTTTTTCAACAGTTTCAAAAGATTGAGGCTTGCTCTAAAGAAAACCCCTAGAAATGATTTTTCCCCTTTTTCCTGCGGGTTAAGGTGTGGTGAAGGTTAAGGGAAGGTTGGTACCAAGAAATCAAAGTAAGTTAACAGACCTCCATAGAAAAATATTATACAAACATCACCCCTCATACAAACTGATTTCCCCCACTTCGTGTTCTAAAAATAAATTTATAAGACAGATGGTGAAAAGAATGTCATATCTAATTCTACATCTAGTCTGAAGAGACGATGAAAGGAAATTCGGAAATGATTGCCCTCGTCTCAACATTTAAATGCATAAATATATTAAGAAGTGGTGAAAGGAAATTCAGCAAAAAAGGGGCAAATAACTTCACTGGGGTACTGAACAGGCCCGCTGACAGTGAAGCAATATCTGAGATGTCTGCAAGGATGTTATACACGATTTTCACTCTACTCTGGTAATCCACTTTCTTGAGACTGGATCCACATCCCAAATCCAGACGAGACTCCCCTGATTAAAAACATGTAATAAATTTCATTGGATGCAAGCCAAAAGTCTCAAGATATGTTGGATTTCCTAGAACTATTTTGATTTGTTTTAATGCAGATCTAAATTTAGTAAAGAGAAAGAGAAAGTCATGAAAGGGACTGTAGCTGAGTATGAAACATAGTTGAGTAATGAAAAGCTTTGCAGAAGTGAAAGACAAGATCTCTTCTTCCCTCTGTTTATCTTTCCCTAATGGGAGTTTAGCAGAAGTGAAACAAATGACTCCATTTACCCAATACAAGAACATGGTCTACTGTTCTTCCCATCTTATAGGAAGACGAGATCCCTAGTTGGAGCTGCCTTTTTCAACTGGTTTAAATATTTTTTTTTAAAGTCAAATGTTGGTTTTTGAGTTCTTTTTCGCTTCGTGACATTTACCTACTGAAAATATCAGTATTTTCGACATGTGAAATAACGAAGGATGTTACGTTTCATAAGCTACCACTTTTTGTCGTTAAACGAAAGTTTTTACTCTTTGTACCTCGAAATATCGCTCTTTGGGAGTTACAAGTCACAAGATTTACAAACCTCGATGTGTGAGGTCGCAAAAAGCTTTAAAAAAGCTTACTTCGGGTGAAAGATGAGAGTAAGATTCTTTAAACCCAAGTCAAGTTTTGTTTGGATTTCACGTCTCGGTGTTCACTCTCTCCTAAAACATTACCGTTATAACCCAGAGTGGAGAAGTCCCGATATTGCTCAGAGATAATTAATTAAAACACTTAATCCTGGTTACGTACTTGCTTAACTAAATCTAATCATCATGATCTCGGGTCTTTGAAGATCGAAAGGTTAAAATGAAAACTCCCGATACGGCGAACACCGAAAGGTTGATCAAAGTTTAAGTAAGCTTAATCAAAGAAGATAAGCCAGCTTAATCGGTGTTCAATACAAATAATAGTATGCACAGTCTACGAGGAAATTTTAAATTTCCTTGCGCCAACTTGTGTCACGGACCGTCGAAATTTATGGCATTAATTGGAAATGAGGCGAAACGACAAGTAAAGATAGGGTCTTTATTGCTAAATCTATCTCTAAATATGATTTGACCATTCTGTTCATAAAGACACCAAGATTTTAAATGATCGAAGATATAGATTTATTTTTCTTTTCTGTTCTATTCATAGAGCTCATTTCTATCCTGCGCAGATAAGTTATCTCAGCAAACTGATCGTTGTATGTATACACATTTTTATTACAGGAGAGCTAAGTCAAAATCTTTTGTCATGGCCCCGTGAAAAGTGTCCAAGACAAGTGCTAAGATTTTAGGACAAGGCACCGATAATGTTTTGGATACTTCACCTCAAAGCATTGATTTTGTACGAACCTGGTCATACATCTCAGAGGTTTTGCAATCAGAGTTGGTGAACTGCTCGGATGATTCCAGTGACAACGAGAAAGACGACATGACTACCAAATACAAGATCATCATCCAGACAGAGATGCACAAAGTAGCAGGAAGGCCACGTCTTCCGCCTTACTATGACATGATCCGATGGGCGCTAGATCATGTAGATATCCCTACCAGAACCATCATCAGCGAGAAGAAGGTCACTGTTGGGACCTTTAGACCAGAAAGCTTACAGGTTATGTACAAGTTGCCACCTGTGTCGAACTTCACATGCAGAGTTTCTAGAGGATTTTAAAAGGAAGGAATGTGAACAATATGGAAAAAGCTTATCTAATTTTATCAAGGATTGGGTCTCACACCCAGCGAAGTTCAGGGCATATAGCAATGGAATTTACTACATATCTTCTTTGGAACCACAGTTGAAATACGTAGCGATGATGACCTGTAGATTGTACAGGAGGGAAGACACCGCACATTGTTTCCTCCCACGGGTGCCTCTGATGCACACCGTAGCAAAAGGCTATTATTTCGACTGGGCCAAACTGTTATCGGATAGTCTGAACAGTCGAATTACAGAATATCAGATGTAGAGGGCAAGCGGGAAAGCCACCTCATTTTTTATGTCTACATACATAATGGACGCCATATGTTCCATGACACCTTTTCCCTTAATGAGTTGGAGCTGGGCTCCATCGGATGCTGAGCGAGTCCATGTATACCACTCTAAGCTTTGGGAGGAAAAGGCCTCAGATTTCATATACAAAATATTCAATTGGGTAATGGTATCGATGCATGTTTCCATCTTCGGTAATCCACCGCTCAGAATCTCAGATAGCATCGCGGAAAATTTGAGCAGGGTGGCTGATTGGTATGTGGAGAAAGAATTTTTATACATCAGGGTTTTTGGTGCTTCCATCCCTCCGCATGCTCTACCCTTACTTTTACCCGACAGGCTGGCTTGTCGTGAGATCGCTAGGAAAACCGTAATTGGCAACATAAGTAAAGAATTGAAAGGGTTTTCAAAGAAGGTATGGACACCTTTTTCTATTCATTTAAATACCTATTCATTATTAGATTCCGGGCATGTGAAGGCTGAGGAAGTTTCCCTAGAAGATATAATATTGGTTCACATCGAATTCAAGAGACACGATCCACACAGGGTCATGAGTAATTACTTGGCCAGATGTGGCCTTAAAAGATTTGAGCACGAGAATTCGCCTCATGATGATATTTTCCGCGACGCGAGATCTTCTGTTGAGGTTTTGGCTCGAATACAAGCCCTATTGCCCGAAGAGAGGGATGATGTTGTCAGATTCCAAGAGAATAGGCGGAGTTTCCTTCCTCCAGTATTATGGGGTGAGGTTCCAACAACAATAGAAGAGCATCAAACAAAAGCCGAAGGTTCCAAATATTTAGCACCCGACCAAGAAGAACACCAAGATGAGAAAAGGAAAATGGAGGGCTCGAAATAGGAAGCCGAGGCTTCTGATCCTTCGAGCGAGCTAATTTCAGTTGTTACTCCAGGGAAATCATCTAAACAGGTCAGTAACCCCATTGGTTCTTTCACTCCCCTGTAGTCGACAAAGGGAATAACAGATGCAGGTTGGATTTTTGGTGAAGAATTAACACCCATATCAGTGGAAGAGCTACCCCCGAATGAATTCTTTTTCAATAGGAAGAGAAAGGCTGTCGTGAGACAAGATCTCTTCCAAGAGGCAGGTACTGTATCCAAGAAATTTAAAATTATAACCGATGGAGGAAAAATGAAGAAAGAAGAATTTGCAACGCAAATAGCAGGAACATTGGGTGCTTTTGCTACAACAAACCAATATTCAGTCGAGACCCTAAAAGATCAGCTGAAGCGAAAAAATCATCTAATCAAGACATTAGAGGCTAAGCTAGCTACAACAGAGGTTGCTATCAAAGATCAGGTGAGTGAAACTTTAGAGAAAGCTAGAATAGATGATCAAAAGGAAATCGAGTAGCTCAAAGCTGATCTCGAGCAAACACAACTAATGGCTCAGGCAAGTCAGGTATAGATAGTCAAACAAGGGGAATTGATAGAGCAACTTCGGGCCAAATTAGAGTTCACCGAAAGCCATGTAATCGATATTGGGATATTTCAATCACAAGCAATAGAAATAAGAAAAAGGTTATCGGCGGCGCAATAAGGTCTGCTTGTTAAAGTAGAAACAATTCAAAGCAGTTGTCAACTCATTGATCAGATATCGAAGAACCTCTCCTTCAGAGAAAGGGAAGTTGGAGCGGCTTGGGTTGTGTTCCAGGAGGCTATCATAGGCATGACTAGAAGAGAAATAAGCAGCAGTCCTAATTTTCCAATATCAAAGTAGACCAGGGGCAACATCTTGTTGAAAGAATGGGAGAGAAATATATCTGAAGCCAGACAACAAGCTAACGAGATGAGAAAATCTTGTGAAGAAACTTTTAGTTTGTTAAATGGGATTTGGTTGGGTTCTGATGGTGGAAATAGCGTTGAGACACTGGATCAGATCAATACAACTGAATATATGCTAAATATCAAGGAAAGCGAAGAAAGAGAATTAGCTGAAATATCACAAATAACCCAGACAGACATAGTTCAAATAGACAAATGGCTAATTAAACTGAGTACACTATTGTGTTCTATCAGCACCAAAGACCAGCAGGTGGAAGGAGAGTTTCCATGATTGGTGAAGGATTGTTATATTTTTAAGGCCAATAACCAAGCAGAAGCTTCTAAGCTGATATCATAGTTGGTGGAGAAGTGCGTTACTTGCACAGAGCATGCAAAGAGGTAGGTTTCTGGTGCAAAATGAAGACAAGAATAAGGAAATGAAACACTTTAACTCCTTTGATTGTAATTGAAAACCTCTGGAACAATTGAGATTCCAGCGTATAAAAATTTGTATAAATATACATTTTGTAGAAAGAAAAAAAGGCTGGACCTTTTTGGTCGAATGTAATAGAGACTATCTTCTGTATGAGAATTAATACAAAGTAATACGAAGAATCCTGACTCCGTCAAGACTATGTTATGAGTTTCTTCTCTCTATTATTTATATTTAAATTCATTTCTCTTATATACATATGATGAATTTTGCACTGCAATTTAGTAAAACTTCTACTGTGGTGTTTAAATTTTATCCATCTATAGTGTTTATAGTTTTTCCTTTGTATCGGCTAACAACATATACAAGACCTATAAACCTTTTAGGTTGTCATATTTTATGCTTCATCGGATTCCTTCTTAGCCTGTTTTCTTCTTCTGTTTAAGGAGTGAGATTCTCCCTTTATAGGAGCCTTTCTTTATAAGCAGCTAAATGTTTTTCTCATACTTCACACACTATTTATTTCAAATATAACGCAGTTACAGAAAAAGGCCTTTGGTTTTCATTTTGTCCTTAATATAGATTTCAAAGTTCTCTTTTATAAGATCAAATCGATACAACATAATTTTCTTTAGATTTCTTTAAATTTTCTCTTCCTCTATGACTGTCCTCGTTGTAAGACAACTCAGTATTGAACCTGGCTTGACAGATCAAACCCATATCACTTTAAATCTCTTTGATACCATACTTAAAATGGCTAACACTCGAGTAGAAATTGAACGTTCATGGGCTACAATTGAAAGGGATATAAACATCCAGGAACAGTTGGAAGCCAGACAGCGACAACCTAGAAATCAACCCTAGCTTCCTTTCTCGAAGGTATACTCTCCTCCCTTTTTACATCTTACTAACTTTTGGATGCCTAGACAGTGTAATTTTTAAAGCCTTAAGTACAGACTCTGGAACAAAAGTGAATATCAATTCCAAGATATTTGCATGAAGTCACTTCCTCTAAGTTTTTGTTGTCATATACGAAGGTATCGTAAGTGATCTTATTGGATTTAATAATCATGACCTTAGTCTTACCAGTTTTAATAGTCATACCAATATTGGAGAAAAAATCCTTGAGGATTCTTAGTTGGTTTTCAAGATTACGGGAACTCCTTTCCATAAGAACGATATCATTGGCATAAAGAATAAGATTGATGACTATACTAGTGAGACTAGGGCTAACACAACTTGATTTTTCCAAGCAATCTTCTAACTTGTCAATGTATATGCCAAAAAGGGTAGGGGAAAAGTGATCCAGGTGGATATCGGTGGCCACCCACCTTTTCCAAATGGCTTAAAACGACTTTATGGCAATTTTGGCAATTTACTATTTTTAGCAGGTTTTAACTTCCGGGACCATTTTGAGGGCCTAAATGAAGGTTTTTTGAGATATAGGTTTTAATGATAGATAAAAGAATAATTGAAACCCCAAAATGAATCTACTCGATGATACCTTTCCAACAAGCTATCACACGCCTAAAACGGAGATCGTATGCAAAAGTTACGACGCCGGGAAGTTGATGCACCAACTTACCCAAACGGGGCCCACATGACTTTTGGCGCTTCATCTCCTAGGGTTAGGTTTTTGGATGTCTAGGACTTTTGGCATTCCCGTTTATTGTAAAAGGGCCTTTAGAGCCTCATTGTAACCATCTTCTTGCAAATGCGAGTAGCCGTCACATCTCTTCTCAGAGATAAGCTACCACCATTCTAGCGAGTCTTTCACTCTGTATTTTTACAGTCTCTGTACATTTCTCTGATTAATAGAAATCGTGTATTACTATATATCTATGTTTATGGTTGCATCTCTGATACATTTCTGTTATATTATTGAATATCTACAATATCTCTGTGCATTTCTTTATTATATCTCCGCTCTCATTTCATGCCGAAAATAAGTCAGATTAGTGGTATCAGAGCAGGCTGCTCTTGATCATTTTTCAGTGCATGTCCCGGACGAGGTCTGAGTATAGAAAGTTGGGTCTCTAGCTTGTCTCTCTTGAGGAAAATCACTCTCGCACACCCAAGAAAACCTCAATGGCGCAAGAAAAGAAAAACGATGGGGCAGACGATCCTATCAGTCTGTTGCTTGAGCAAGCTCTGATGCGACAGAGGGACGAAATGATGGAGAATTTTTCCCACATCCTTCAACGCCTACCGATAGCATCAGGTGCATATTCATCAAGCGGCCACTTTGGAGGCACCTCGCCTTTCAAGGTACAGGTTAATTTTGATATTCCCGTATTTGAAGGTCAAATAGATGCATATGACCTAGATAAATGGTTAAATCTGCTAGAAGGTTATTTCTCTGTTCATAATTTTTCAGACAAGGAAAAGATCACCTTCGCACTCCTTAAGGCTCTCCCCCATGTCAAACATTGGTGGGAAACTTACTGGGAGTAGAGTTCCACAGAGGAGTCTGGAATATATAAGGACGATCCCACTTGGGATTTTTTTGTGGATGCAGCAAAGGAACAGTATTACCCTGTTGGAAACTATGAGGACCAGTACATGAGATGGACCACACTGCGGCAAGAGAGGGGCCAATCAGTTTCAGAGTTCACCAATAGATTTCATACCTTGCACACCAAGCTGGGTATCAAAGACTCTGAACGACATTTGGTTTTGAAATATCGTGGGGCTCTACACAGATACATCCAAACTGAAATGGATTTCTTAGACATCTCATCACTCGGTTCTGCCTATCAATATGCTATTAAAATTGAGCAGAAATTTAAGCACCAGAACAAACGGGAGTTCGGGTCTGTAAATCCACAACAACCAAAGTATGACAAAGATAGCCCTAAAAAACAATCTCCTGAAAACCAGTCCAAGCCACAGGAAAAGAAGGGTCACGGGAAGACAAAGAAGGACACCAGAAAATGGTGCGATTTCCACAAAATCCCTTGGCACAACACCGATGAATTTCGCTCAAAACAGTCATTGGTGGCCGAGATCAAAGACAAGGAGCCGAACCCTGATTCAGAATCTGATTCTGAAAATACTGGTAAAAGACAGATCATCGACGCAGACCCCACTTCTATTGTCACAATCGCAGCAATTCAACCAGAAGAACCAACAGATCCAAAAGAGGGGGAGTGCCTTTTTCATGCACAGATGTGGGTGAAGGGGACCACGTTGCATTTTATTGTTGATAGCGGAAGCCAGAAGAACCTCATCTCAGCAGAGGTCGTCAAACAATTGGGATTGTTGACAACACCACACCCGTAACCATACAGCATCGGGTGGCTTCACCAAGGACGAGATCTTCGTGCTAGCCAGCAGTGTCGATTGTCATATGGCATCTAACCCTTCAAGGATGAGGTATTATGTGATGTTGCCCCACTATATGTCTGTGATGTTCTCTTGGGCCAGCCATATATGTGGAAACGCCATGCTATCTATGAGTCTCGACCCCCTAGTGTCATTATTACTCTGGGGGGTCATATCTACAGGATACCAGAGGTAGTTCCAACTACTGCCCCACCTAAACAGTGCTGCAAG
>JASDQU010010599.1:177989-199285 GCA_032191745.1 Picea mariana | reverse complement strand
CCAGAGGTAGTTCCAACTACTGCCCCACCTAAACAGTGCTGCAAGGTAGTATCTCATACTACAAAATTCATCTTCTCCACAATATGTTCAAAAGGGGAACAAAAGGATACTACAACCACTACAGCCTCGGCCCAAGCACCTTCTATCCAACAGAAGCAGGTCAACAAGGTTGTAGAAAAGTGAAAAGATTCCTTCTGCACATCGTCCTCTCATGTATCTCGACTTGTTGAGCAGCCTCAACTGCAACAGGTTCGTGACAGACTTCCACAAACTAAGCAGCGCGATGTCTCCAGCAAGACAAACAACTCACCAAGATGCAGATTCAACAAATGCTTTTCCC
The DNA here is from genome assembly GCA_032191745.1 of Picea mariana. Lineage (NCBI taxonomy): Eukaryota > Viridiplantae > Streptophyta > Pinopsida > Pinales > Pinaceae > Picea > Picea mariana. The sequence goes on along the minus strand of JASDQU010010599.1, from coordinate 198,945 downwards.
TCTCCCCCGGGAACTCAACGCAATGGAGACCACTGCTTCCTAAGGAGGGAGGATTGATCCAGGTGGATATCGGTGACCACCCACCTTTTCCAAATGGCTCAAAACGACTTTCTGGCAATTTTGGCAATTTACTATTTTTAGCAGGTTTTAACTTCCGGGACCATTTTGAGGGCCTAAATGAAGGTTTTTCGAGATCAAGGTTCTCAATGATATCTGAAAGCATAATTGAGCCCCCAAAATGAATCTCTTTGATGATACCTTTCCAACAAGCTATCACACGCCTAAAACAGAGATCGTATGCAAAAGTTACGACCCCGGGAAGTTGATGCACCAACTCACCCAAATGGGGCCCACATGACTTTTGGCGCTTCATCTCCTAGGTTTAGGTTTTTGGATGTCTAGGACTTAGGACCTTCAGAGCCTCATTGTAACCATCTTCTTGTGAATGCGAGTAGCCGTCACATCTCTTCTCAGAGATAAGCTGCCAGCATTCTAGCGAGTCTTTCACTCTGTATTTTTACAGTGTCTGTACATTTCTCTGATTAATAGAAATCGTGTATTACTGTATATCTATGTTTATGGTTGCATCTCTAATACATTTCTGTTATATTATTGAATATCTAAAATATCTCTGTGCATTTCCTTATTATATCTCCGCTCTCATTTCGTGCCGAAAATAAGTCAGATCAACAAGGGACAACCTTGTTTGACTTGAATATTACAGTTAATATATTTTGACTAAACCTCAATGTTTTTAAACTTAGAAATAATGTTCGCATGCATCCTTATTGCAACAACCCTCAACTTGAGAGGCACTTTTATCTCTTCCAACCTATTCCAAATGTTTTTCCTAGGAACCATGTCAAAAGATTTTCTAAAGTCAAAAAAAAAAAAAAAACTGGTTTTAGTATTACAAAACTCCTCTCTAATGATCCTAAAGGTAACAAGATGGTCCATAGCTGAATGATATCTCCTAAACTTGGCCTGGCCTTTAGCTCTTTTACCATGAATTTCTAGCTAAAGGCTAATCTTCTTTTCCAAAATAATTCCATAAAGCTTGGCTAAAATTAGGCTAATCATAATGGTTCTATAATTAGAGGGAATGTTTATATCCCCATTTTTAAAAATAGGAAAAATGAGGCTTTGTATCCACATTTCAGGGAATCCCTTATTGACTACTAAATTCAAGAGCTTGTGTATTTGAGGGATAAGGATAGGCCCTCTGATTTTAAAAGTTTCAGCTTGGTATCCTTCAATGTCCTTAGATTTCCCATTTGCAAGCCGCCTAACCCCGAAGTCTATGTCATCTAAAGAAAAAACTTCAACCTCTATAGGGAAAATAGGAATGGTGTCCATGGCATTAGGGAAATCATAAAGAATTTTAAGGTAGGAATTCCAGTCCCTTAAGGGAATCATATTATTTTGTTTAGTATTGCGGTTTATAATTTGGCTCCAGAACTTCTTAGGATCCAACTTAGATAGTTGTGAAAGCTTCTCTTGCCTTTTTTTTTTTTTGTAAGTGAGTTTAGGAGCCTGCATTACTAAAAGGGAATTATAGTAAAAAAAATGGGAACTCCCTGGTCTGCCAAAAAGGAGACCAGGCCAAAGGTTCCCGAGTTGTGTTTTATGAAAAGAGCAACGAGTATGACTAGACTGCCACTGTGGGAAACCAACCCAGTCCTACCATATCCAGTTGTTTGACAAAAAAATTTACAATAGACATAAAAAAGAGAAATAAAGATTAAACAGACGCATGACTGACCCCACTGATTGCCAATAGACTAACCAGGGGCTTGTCCAAGATGATGATATGCCTCTTTCCTTCATCGACTTGGCCCTTGTTCTCCTCCTTTTGGGAGACCGTGCGATTCTTTCTGATGTGTGATGGCGCTCCACTCCCGTCGGCCTCCATGATTTCCATGTGATGGATGTAGCGTAGGTAGAGGTGGAATTGAGAATCCAACTGTTCAGTCTTGGCTTGCTGGACCTTATCGACCTCAGTTAGCAGTCTGGTAATGGTTTCCAAACCACTGAGGCATATTAGGATTTCATTCAACAGTTTCATGTGTTCCTTTTTGTTCTCCTGTATGGCGTCTTCGCTTTCCGATCTCACCTTGCCAATCAGGATCTTTGTTTTCCATGCTATCTCCACCATTTTTTGGTAGAGGGTTTCCCTGGTTTGCGTGGCTCCTGGTTCAGTTACCCAATCCATTTCCTGGGTTAGAGCATCCCATGTCTTGCCCTTGCAACTTCTTTTGATTTCCTTTTCCAGACGGTTAATGGTCGCTTTGCCTTTCGGTGCAACCACGGTGTGGAAGGTGCCCTCTGTGTCTCTGGCTGCCTTCTCCATCCTTGAAACCTGCCTGGGATTGTTCTGATTTCCCTTCCCTAGGGGGTTCCATTTGATGTGCATTTGCTTTATTTGTACCATTCTGTCTAGCTTATGGAAGCTCCTTTGATGGATACTCAACATGTTTCTTGGTCTTGTGTCTATGGTGGTTCCTGCAGCTGCACTCTTCTGTTTACATATATTCCTATTGTTTCTTCTCTTATTGAGATTTCCCTGCTATGGGTCTCGTACTTCTAAGCATGGTCTGCCTGTAGAGGCGAGCCTTCCTGTCCTTTTTCCCCATCGCGGTACATATTATCATGATGAATCCATCGCTATCCCTATACGAGCCCTTGCCCTTGCTCGCTTAATAACCTAATGAGCATCTCCCTGTACTTGATATTTGGCGTGGTGGGTCAATACTGGTTTGTATCAAACCCTCTTGCCTTACGTCGTTCTCTGCCTGCTGAATGTTGTTGATACTTTCCCACGGTCTTTCCCCGCAAATCTTACTATTGACATGACCTTGTTGTCGTACTCTCTCTTGTTTTTATAATCTGATCCTGCATTGTGATTGGTGGTCGTGTGTTGGGCAGTCATCTCCTACCTGGGTCCTTTGTGTTGACCTCTGGGTATTTCCCTACCCTCCTGGATGTGACCTTCCTTGCTCAAGTTGTTGTCACATTCTTTTATCACTAGTCGGAGGCAGTCCATTCTGAATTGTCCTTCCGAGATGTTGAGCCAGGTAGTATCTAGTATTGGTCCATCCTTGCTAACCCCCTCATTGGAAATTATGTCTGTCAGGCCATTTGCTGACCTTTGTACCTAGCGCAACTCCACTGTGTTAATCGTTTGCAGATGCTTCTAAATGTTTTGTAGGAAGTGTTCCCACTGCCAGTGTCTCTGTACTTTACCCACTCTGGTGCCATTTTGGAGTCTCTTCACCGTGTTGATGTTCAAGGTGGAGTCACCTTCCACGATAGTGTTGGTCATCCTTTCGTGGCTTAGAATTTCGAGCTCGAGCTCTAGGGATCCAAATTATGCTTTGTTGTTGGTTGAGTTTGCCATGCTCCCAATGTACAACCATATTATGTTTCTATAACTATCTTTGATCGCTTCTTCCATCCCTGTCATTCTTGGATTTCCTTTTGCTGCCCCATCAAAATTTAATTTAAGGAACCATTTAGAAAATGGTGTCTAGTTGCACTCTCCTAATTGGAGTTGCAGTGGCCACCATACCTATGTGTTGTTGCACCTGTATTTTAGGTGAAAACTTCCAGGATTTGAGAGTCCTGGCCTGTGAGTTGTGCTTTTCCAGTGTGGCAGTTGCGGCTCTGCACCGTTTCTCGTATTTGTGAGATTATTTCTTCCTTGAGTTTCCCTTTCAGAAGGTTTCGTTCCTAAATATGTGCCCATTCCTTTCTTTCCATATTGCCCATATGATCATCCCTGGCATGAGATTCTAGCAGAGGTTCACCATTTTATTTTTTCTATAACTCTCCTTCCAGTTATTGATGGTTGCATTGATGTTGCCTCAGGTCCTATTGAACTAGCGAAATATGCTTGCCACCCAATCCTAGATCTCTATTGTGTAATTACATTCATTGAGGAGGTGATTCGTTGTTTCTTCCTTTGCTTGACAGAGGTGGCATTGTGATGGGCCTATGAAACCCCTTTTTCTTGGGTTTTCCGAGGTTAGGATTTGGTTGGGAAGTACTAACCATTTGAAAATTTTGATTTTTGGGCACTGGGGGCTGTCCCAAATATTTCCCCACGATTGCACCAGATATTCTAGGTCCTGAGCCATGATGTAATTGCAGGCTTATTTTAAGTTGAGTTCCCCTCCATTTTTCCTGACCCATCTTATTTGGTCCTCTTCTTCTGAGACTACAATTTTCCTTTTCCCCAATTCCTCCTCCACCTCCTTCGCTATTGTTGCGATCCGTTCTCTATTTTGTGGATTGAGATTTTCCCAGATTCTCCATTTGTCGTGGTCATTTCCTTGTTTCCTGTAGTCATGGATTTTGATTTTTCCTTGCACGGTCATATCCTGTTAGAGTTCCTCCCTATTCAAATTTTCCATTATGGGTTCCTGTTGTCACACGTCCTCCCAGAATCTGGTTGTTTGACCATTCCTCACTTCCTAGAAGTTGTGTTTCTGAATCCAAGTTTTGTTTCTTCAGGCCAGATTCTAGATGGTTGATCCCTCCCTTATGCCCATAAAATAGATTCTATCCTAGCCGTTGATGTCCAGGGCATACTTGGCCTTCTAGAGGGTTGTCCACGGTGTTGCCTTTTCTTTAAACCATCTCCACCAGAGTTTTTCCCTGTAGGCTTCATTGGTTACCTGTGGGTCTTGTAACCCCAACCCTCCTTTACTTTTGGGTTTGAAAACCTTCTCCCAGGTCACAAGGGTCCATTGTTTCTTGCTTTTTGCTCCACGCCATAGGAAGTCCCTTTGGATGGTTCTTATTTTTTGGAGTATTCCTTTGGGAGCGGGGAACACTAACATCATATAGGTTGGAATTGCTTGCAAAACTTCTTTGGTCAGAATAAGTCTCCCCGATAGGTTGAGGGATCTGTAATTCCAATTTTTCACCCTCTCCTATAGTTTGTTGATCACTCCTTCCCAGGTTGCCATGTTGCATGCTCTGTCCATCAAGGGGATTCCCAAGTATTTCGTTGGGAGCGTTTTTCATTCAAACCCAAAAATATTTTCCAGGTTTCTTTGGATTGTTGGATTGGTATTAAAGAAGTAGATAATGGATTTGGATTGATTGATATTCATGCCTGAGTCTTTCCCAAATTATTCTAAGATTCTTTTATAATATTTTGATTCCTTTACCGTGGGTGTGCCATGGAGTAAGGTGTCATAAAAAAACTATTGGTGTGTGGAGGTAGGGAAGGTTTCGAAAGGTTTGATGCATGTTATTTCCCCTATTGTGGTTGTGCTTTTTATGTTTCTACTGAGTCCGTCCATCATCATAATGAATAGGAAAGGTGATAACGTAATTTCTTTCCTGATGCCTCTAGACGACCATAAGGGTTTGGCTGGTGCACCATTGATTAAAATCGAGTAACTTATCGTTGAGACTAGGTTGAAAATCCAGTTGATCCAGTGTTGCACAAAGCCGAAAGCTTCCAGAGTCTTGACCATATAGTGCCAGCTAATTTTGTCATAAGAATTTGCTAGGTCACTTTGGATTATCACCCCCCCTCTCCTCTGGAGTTTCAGTGTGTATATCAACTCATGGGCATCGATGATGTTGTCCACAATTTGTCTCCCTTCTACAAAACCTTCATGTTCCTGTGAAATCAGTGTGGATAGGAGAGGTTTTAGTCTATTGGATATGACTTTGGAGATTATATTGTAGACCACATTGCATAAAGCTATGGGTCTGTAGTGTTCTGGGGTCCTTGCTTCATTTTCTTTGGGGATTAAAGTAATCATTGTGGCATTTAGCGCTTTCAGAATGGAGGCCGAGCGTCTGGAGTCTTCCACCACCCCATAAACGTCATGTTTGACCGCTTCCCAACAGGCTTTGAAGAATTCAACCATGAAGTTATCTGGGCTTGGGGCCTTTCCATTGGGCATCTCCTGGACCACTTGGTCAACTTCCTCCTTAGTGATGGGTTTGTTTAGGTTGATATTTTGTTCCTCAATAACTAGCTTGGGGATGTGCTGAGTTATCCTTTGTATGGACTCCATTTTGTCTTGGTTGGGTTCCTAGGCTATCCCCTAGAAGTGGTTTACCAGTATGTTTTCAACCTCCTTGTGGGACTCTCTCTCGATCCCATCTTGATCTCGAATTTTTAGGATTTTGTTATGGGTTCTTCTAGAAATGGTTGTTCTATGAAAAAACTTTGTGTTTCGCTCTACTTCGTTTAGCCACCTGATTCTGGAATTTTGGCGCCATAGAGTCTCTTCGTTCTGGCATCTTGCTTCCCATTCTTGGGTCATTTGGGTCTATTCCTTTTTCCTATCCTCTGTATAGCCCTTGTCTATGAATATTTCCGGGAGTTTCTTCATTCTGTCTTCAATATTTTTCTTTTCTTGGTTTATGTTTCCAAATATTTCCTTATTCCACTCCTTGAGTTTATGTTTTATGTACCTGAGTTTCTTATAAAAATTGAACATCCTTGTCCCTTTCTCTGGTTGTTGCGCCCACCACCATTGGTTGATATTCTCCTTGAAAGTGGAATGGTCGATCCCAAATTTCTCGAATCTAAAAGGTATATTCCTCAGTGTGGTTTGGAAGTCCGCTTCAAATTGGACTGACCAGTGGTCTGAACCCCCCCAGGGAAGGATGATGTAGTCTAAATTTAAACCCTGTAGAATAATGGACTCCAAAACCAAGAATTTGTTTAGCCTCATCACAATATGATGTTGCTTTATCCATTTGTTGTTCCATGTGAACTGACCATTACTGGTTTTGATGTCCACCATGTCCATTGTGTCAATGAACTCTAAAAATTCTTCTGCATTTCTATCCAGTCTCCTGGTTCCTCCTTTTTTTCCGCAAGTGTCGTGATGATGTTGAAGTCCCCTGCCAAGATCCAGTGGAGGTTGTTAGAACAGGCTCTTAGGTTTTCTAAGTCTAGGAGCATTCTTCTCTTTTCTTCCACCATCTAGGGACCATACACATTAGTGAATAGAATCACCTCTGTGTTACTTATGATTTGCATGTTAGCCGAAAGTGTGTGTCTGGTGGCTTCGACTGCTAGTAAATTCGTCACTTGTGTGTTCCAAAAGGTGAGAATACTGCCTGTCATCTGATGTCTTTTGACAACCAATGTCTTTTACTTGCTCCATTTTTTTTTGTTGATTGTTTCCATTCTGTCTACAATGCATTTTGTCTCTTGGATGAAACAGAGGTCCGGTTGTTCCTTCCTCAGTCCATTTTTAAGGATTATTTGTTTTCATGGGTTGTTTAGGCCTCTAATATTCAAGGTTATAATCTTCATTTAAACATGTGGGGGGGAGTGGGGAAATATCTTTTTGATCTTACCAGAGTTTATCAGTAGAACTCCTAGTTCTTGTAGGGCTACGCTGTTTCATTTCCTTCCTTTCTTCCTTCTTGCCTGCTTGGGTGAGAACTGGAGTTGTCCCTCGCTAGTTTTGATTCTGAGGTGTTCTATCTCCCCGTGCGTGTGCTTGAGCCCTATGGATTTTTTTTCCTCCCTTAGGAGGAATAGGTATTGGATACGCTCTAGTTTCTCCACTGGTACATTGTCTACACCCTGCCTTTTCCATTGTTCCAGTATGTTCAGGAGATATATTCCTTCCCTTTCCACAATATCTCTAAGATCATGGTCTTACATTTCTACCTCATTTTCCATCATTTCCGCATCTTCGTCTACCTCATGCATGGGGGTGTTGGTGTCTCTAGTTTCTCCTCCATAGGAGTTGCCCTACCCCCCTATTCCATCTTATTACTTGGTTTGTTTGTGCTCTCATCTTTGGTTTGTTCCTTAGCTTCTATGGATTTTTCCTTTTCCTTTCCTCCTTCTTCCCCTTTGTTGGTTTTATCCCACCCTTTCGTTTGGGTCCTGGCTTTCGGATTGCTACCCATTGGGGCTTTGCTTGGTTTCTTGTTTTCTCTGTTTCTGTGGTTTGTCTTGATAAAACCATACTCATCCTACTGTATTTTGGTGTTTTCCTCTTTTTTTTTTTATTTTTATTGAGAGGGAATTATCTGAATAGGTGACCATGTTCATGGCATATTCTGCATCTAAAAGGGATCTACTCATAGTCGATGCTTTGTATCCATTCCTCATCCCTGAATTCTAGGATTATGGCTTTTGGGAGTGCCCTTGAAACATCCATCTCTATGCAGATCCTTGCCTAGGAGGTATATATCCCTTTTAGGGTTACTTCCAATGTCTTCACATATTTTCCAAGTTTGTTCCCGATTTCTTCGAAGGTGGAGGCTAGCCAGTAGTCTAGGGACAGGGAGTAAAACCTCATCCAGACGGGTACATTCTTGAAGGTTTGTTTATCTGGGGAGAATTTTTCCTTCCATGGTTGCATGTATAGTCCTGCTAAAGTGTGGAAGTATGCCCCCCCCTCAAATATTCTATCCATGTCCTCCAAGTTCATGAATACTGTCATGAAGAAGCCTTTCAACCCCAGGTGGAGTTCCACTTCTCTGCTTGGCTTCCATTGGTATTTTATCCAGTTGTGAAACATTCTCTCTATGGGCCGCAAACCCATGCAATTTCAAATGAGTGCATGCATCTTCATCTGGTCCTAGTAGAGTTGCATTTGTGGGTCCTCCAATATCACCTTGGGTATCAGTGTTGTATTAGGTTTACACGGGTTGCGCCCTTCTACTCCATTGGGGCTCGCTGGTTTCTACGTATCATTATGGGTTTCTATGAATTCTTCCCCCATGCAATCCATTTCTTCCTGGTTTCTTTCTTGATTCTTTTCCAGTCTTGATCCCGATGCGCTCATCACTGGTTCCTTGAAACCACCGCCACATGGGCCTTTGCCCCTGTCCACCACTACCTGCTTCTAAGAGGGGGTTCCATTGTCACCCCCTTTGGTAACCATGATGTGCTCCTCTATGTTTGTGATTATCAAACCCTATCTTGCTCTCTTCAAGATTTCGTAAACCCCCTCCTCAAAAAGAAATCCACACCTTCTCTTGCCTTTTATTGATATAATACCTTTTTTATTTTAATTAGGGATTTGTACGAATTGATCTTATCGAGTTTTAAGGACTCATTAGAAGCATCCCTAATGTATTTCATAGAAATTTTACATTCTTTATCATACCAAGGGTTGGTCATTCTATTATTCTTTTTACAAGACACCTCAAAAGAAAACTTGTTAATAGAAGTGGAAAGGGTAGTTTTAAAATTATGATAGAGTTCTTCAATGTTGTCCTTATAAATTAGGATATGTCATTTACTATTTAAATCCTTCAAGAAAAGGTCAACTTTACTTTTTCCAAAGTGCAATTTCCTTTGATTATCAAAATTCTCTTCAATGGCGCTACTATGCATGGCAAAGTTTAGAGTTAGGGTTAAAGGTTTATGATCAAAATTGGGTTCATGATCATTTAAAAGGTCAAAAGTTGTTATTTGGTTGGAAACGGGGATATCATATATCTCACAGTCTACGACACTACTACCTAGCCCATGAATGCAAGTCATCTGGTTGGAGTTTGGCCACTTCATTACTCCATTACAAATTATTAGGTATTGAGAGCTGTAGAGCTTGACCAACTCAGTACCAAACAAATTCTCAATTAGATCTTCAAAGCTTCTTTTGTAGCTATTAGATAAAACATGATCCTCATCTATCCATAAAGGATTATGGTTGGAATTAATGCTTAAAAGAGTAGCTTGTTTAGTTGTAGTCCTAGCATCAAAGTCTCCTAGGGACAATTTCTAAATTATGATAGGGACAATTTCTATCTAGATTGTTTTTCTTATAAAAAGTAGAATTAATAGGTGCAAAATAGAAAATTGATATATACATCTTCTTAGAATTGTTGTATGAAATTTCTATCCAATTGTACTAATTGAAAGGGTCAATCTTATGAAGTTGAATGTGAGGATAAATTCTCTTTTTAATATAACAAGCTATGCCTCCCATCCCTCTACGATGGGACTTTATATTCCAATCTAACCACAAGACATATCCTTCTATGTTAGGGACCTTAGAATCTTCATGTTCCCAAGTTTCAACTAGACAAATAATATCAATATCACTCAGAATCCAACTTATCATAGGACCTTTGTGCCATGGAAAACCACGACAATTCCAAAAAAGGATCCCAAGTGTCCCAAATTCCTATTTATTATTATCCTTCTCATCTTTATCCCTAACAATAGATTTTCGATTTCTAATTATTCCCCATTTTCCTTATTTCCTAGCTTCTTTTACCTTTTGAACTTCCTTCCTTAATTGAGCTTGCTCTTCGGGAATGAGGTCTTCATTTATAAATATTCATGGCCCTTTTAAGCTCGAAGATTTACTGAGTATGCTATATTTATAGTAAATCCAACTTGTGACTAGACAAGGGAGTGGTGTCACCCATATTGGAAGTAGAGAAACTAAGAAATAACTTTGGTTTCTTAGGTATTTTAGAATTTACTAAGTTTACTTTGAACACATGTTTCCTAACTATATTAAGTGAATGTTATGGGATATAGTTATATATTTAGGATTTGAATGTACAACATAAAAAAATATATAGGAGAGGTTTTGTTTCATTATATTAAGAGGCGTTTTCTACAATCGAGTGTGGGGGAGAAGTGTAATTATTTTTGTGATTTTAAGGAGCTATGTAATAAATTATGTGCTCAACCTGAAGTTGATATGTGACATTTAAAAAAAAAAATTCAATGTCGACCATAAATAAAATATTTCAATGTTCGTCTTAATTAAAATATTTTTATATCAACTTTATATGTATGTGTGTGTAATGTAATTGAAAGTAAAAATTCTTGTATTCTATCTATATGTGCTTTCTACATCTCATTATGAGGATATGTGTAGTTCCTTTAGTGCTTAATGATGGATTACTGAGAGGGGGGGTGAATCAGTAATAGCGTAATTATAATGTTTTTTCTTCAAATGTTATATCAATGTATAATTATTATCCAATAATGAGCAGTAAGAAATAAACAATCACACACATACACAGTACACTAGTGTTTTACGTGGAAACCCAAATCGGGAGAAAACCACAGAATGCTTTTTCTTATATGTCTTGAAGAGTTACATTCATTGGAAGCACCAACTTCCTTTGTTTTCCATTTGAAACTGGAAGGAGGCTCCAACCCCCTAATTTCTCAAGCTACAACCTGAGGGAAGCTCCAACTCCCCAATTCTCTGGCTACAACCAGAAGGAGGCTACAACCCCCAATGTTCTCTGGCTACAATCGGAAGGTGGCTACAACCACTTGTCCTTGCCCTGTCCTGCCACCCTGAAGTAGAAGTAGAATGATGGAACCACTGTCACACTATCACTGTGAGATATACCACTTTAAACCTGTACCAACAAATCTAAAATATGCATCAACCATGCATCGACCTGTACTTCAACCTGTACCATAAACAAGTGCATTAACCATGCACCAACCTGTACCATAAACAAGTGCATCCAACCATGTACCAAGTATGTTCCAATCATGTGTCAAATACTCATCAACTATGACTCATCAATATGTACCAACATCATCAACTATACACCTCTTGTATGTGCGCCAACTCATCAACTACTTGTCTCAACCATGTACTCAACATGTACCACAACCAAAAGCCCTCATCAATTTCATCATCCAAATATGATTTTTAGCTCTATAATAGACCTGGTGCATATGATCACATTCCTTCAAACCTTCCTTAAATTTAAAAACAAGAGACTAGCATTTTCATCAAACTTTTCTTCAGTCTCACATGCCTAGTTTTGGATTAGTCAACAACCCTAACTTGAAGTAATCATAACTTTGAACTTGTAATGTATAAAGATTTGAAATTGATACACAATTTTATTTAGTGTGTTTTGTGAAATTCCTCCAAGTGTCACTACTTGGAACCTCTCACAAAAAGAGTTATAGCAAAAATGGCATACCTTGCTGAAATCTGGCTTATTCTAGAGAGCGACCTTGTAGAACGTGCCCCGCAAAAAATATTTGATGAAATGATATTAAAATGTCACACAACATACTAAATAATGTACCCCAACTAACACATTTGGTCTCATGAATTTGTATCTCCTATGAAGAAGTTATGACATTTTTACTCGAAACACCTGATTTTGACTAGTTTCAGGGATGGCCAAAAACCCTACTTTCCACGGAGTGTAACTCCAACAGTACAATGAACCACAAGTTGAATTTTTTTCCACAGATACTTGGATATGTTTTCTCACTTTCATATCAATTTCATGGTCTGAATCATTATATAAAAGAAGTTATAGTGAAAATGGTGAGATGACCTGTAAATAACATACCTTAGAAAGCACCATCAAAAGAATTTATCCTTCCTTGCATTTCGGCCTTCTTTTCTTCACCTTCACTCAGAATTATGGTTTATATATCCTTGGTTACCTTAGACACGTACATATATTCAATCTCAAGTGTAATTCAAATGAGAGAGCCTTGCCTCTTATTTATACTCTCCAAGTAGATTCCTTAAAAACATCTTCTAGTTCACTTGACCCACTTTCCTTATTTTAGGGTTGGGTCCACTTCTAATTTCTCCATTAAATTTATTATTGAAACAATTTATTTTGTATTCACTTTGAATTATAATACACTCATCACTTCACTTTATTATTTACCTTTTAAAATCTCTTAAACCACTTTGACTACTTTGACCTTTTGGGGCTTCTAGATGACATATGAGGGTCGTCCAACTTCGTAAGGCCGTAACTCTCAAACCGTGAGGAGTTATGTGACGTTATACATACCACCAGAAATGGCATGACATGTACTATCCATATAGAATAGTATTATATTAAAATACATCATAACTCATACCGTTACCCATCAAACAAACTTGGGTGCATTACCCAAACCTGGGGTCTCCAACTTCTCATGGCCATAACTCCCTAACCGTAAGGAATTATGTGGCGTTCCACATACCAACGGAAATTAAATGACAAGCACTATCCATCTAGGATATTTTCCCTGACAAAATCACTTTCCTTCATCTCATTATTTCACAATTAAGCATGGGTTCTCTTACTCCACAAAGCGTCTTCCCGTGAGGGATTTCACCATAAGGGGACTACTTTGGAGTTCATCCATATTTACTTCTTATCAACCATGAAAAAAAAATAATGAGTCATATTTACATCAAAAAATATTGGGTCCAATACCCAAGCCTTTGTTCTATGGGGCTTTCTTCAAGGGTTGACATCAATGAAAACCAACCTTAATCAACAATCCCCCCCTTTGGCATTGATGGAAACACTCTGATGCAATACTGAAATCATATCACTCATGCTCCCCTTGGATCCATGCCTCTGTCCTATTCATACGATAAATCTGATCCTCCTAGAACCATGCCTTTGTCCTCTGCATCTGATAAATATATCCCCCTTTTTCATTAATGGCAAAGGTATCTTTCCATCCAGGGTTGCTCCCCCTGACAGACTGTCCTCTTATGGTGCTTCCTTGTGTACATCTAATACATATAAGATAAGCATTCAAAAAGCATTCCTTTTTGGAGTATAAATAAATCCAAGTCTTTGGTGAAGATATTCAAAGGCTTCCCGTGAAAGTGGTTTTGTAAAGATGTCTGCCACTTGTTCTTTTGTGCCCACATACTCAACTCTGATGTTCTTTTCTGCAACCTGTTCCTGTAGAAAGTGATACTTGATTGGAATGTGCTTAGTCTTGGAATGCATCAATGGGTTTTTTGAGATACTGATGGCACTTGTATTATCACAATATATTGGAATGGGCTCATCATACTCAACCTGTATATTTGTCAAATTTTGTTTCATCCAAAGAACCTGTGTACAACATGCTGCTGCTGCAATATACTCTGCCTCGACCGTAGATAGAGATATCGATGATTATTTCTTGCTTAGCCATGATACCAAACACTCACCTAAGTAGAATGTTGCTCCACTGGTGCTTCGTTGGTCATCAATACAACCTTCCCAATCTGCATCTGTGTAGGCTATAAGTGATATATCTTTTCCTTTTGGATACCATAATCCAAACTCTTCTGTTCCTTTGAGATATCTGGAGATCCTCTTTACTGTTAATACATGTGATTCCTTTGGTGCTGCTTGAAATCATGCACCTGTCCAACTGCCTGCATTACATCTGGTATGGATGCTATCACATATAGTAGGCTGCTAATTATTGACCTATATTGTCTCTGATCTGTAGACTTTGAATCATAATATTTGCTCAACTTACAACTGGTTTGCATGGGAGTGATAACTAGTTTGCAATCTTCCATTCCAAACCTCTTTAGAATTTCTCTGATATACTTGGTTTGAGAAATAAAAATTCCTTGGTTGCTTTGACGTATCTGAAGTCCCAGAAAGAAGGATAGTTCTCCAAGTAATGACATTTCAAATTCATTCTGCATGTCTTTTGCAAATTTCTGGCTTAACCTTTCATCATCACTACCAAAAATAATATCATCAACATAAACTTCAATTAATAAAATATTACCTTGACTTACCTTGATGTAGAGGTTGTTGTCTGCACTTCCTTTTCTGAACCCTGCCTGCTGCAGACACTTATCCGGTCTGGAGTACCATGCTCTAGGAGCATGTTTTAGACCATACAAGGCCTTCTTTAATTTACACATGTAGTCTGTGTTCTCTGACACCTGAAATCCTTCTGGTTGTTCAATGTAGACTTCTTCTTCAAGTTCCCCATTCAGAAAAAATGGTTTTACATCCATCTAATATACTTTAATATTTTTGGAGCATGCATAAGCTAAAAGAAAATGGATTGCTTCCATTCTGTCAATTGGGGAAAATGTCTCTTTAAAGTCGATTCCTTCAATCTGTGCATATCCTTTACATACCAATCTAGCTTTGTTTCTTGTAACCTGTCCATATTCATTCAATTTATTCCTGAAAACCCATTTTGTGCCGATTACATTCTTATTCTTTGGTCTTGGAACCAATTCCCAAGTGTCATTTTTCTTTATTTGATCCAATTATTCATCCATGGCCTTATTCCAAAATTCATCCTTGCTAGCTTCTTCAAAACAGTTTGGTTCAATTGTAGATAAGAGTGCCAGGTGTGTTTGTTCTGGTGAACATATTTTTCTTCTAGTCTCAACTCCTGCATCTTTGTTTCCAATAATCTGATCTGAAGGATGATTCTTCTGTACTTGTTTTCTAGGTGTCTTTGGAGATACTTGTTGAACTTGCTCTTCTACTTCTGTCGGATTCTCTTCATCTTCATCTTCCTCTTCTTCTTCTTTTTCATCTTCTTCTTCAAAAAGTTGTTCCATTGATTTGTTTTCTTCTTTCTTTGATTCCGGTCTGCCTTTTTCATCAATTGTTACGTTGATGCTTTCCATAATTTTGTTTAATATTAGATTGTAACACTTGTATGCTTTCCTTGTACATGAGTAACCAACAAGTATTCCTTTGTCCACACAAGAGTCAAACTTTCCCAGTCTGCCATCTTCTCTTTTGATGTAGCATTTGCTTCCAAAAATTCTGAAGTGCTTCACATTTGCTGGTCTTCCTTTCCGTAGCTAGTAGGGATTTTTATCAGTGTTGTTTCTGAAAATTACTATGTTTTGAATGTGAACTGTTGTATGCACTTCCCGTGTCCAAAAAATATTTGTCAACTTTGAATCCATTATCATTGTTCGAGCCATTTCTTGTGCTGTCATGTTCTTTCTTTCAACAACTCCATTTTGTTGAGGTGTCCTAGCGACGGAGAATTGTCGTTTTATTCCATGATTGCTGCAGTAGTCCATAAATTCCTTTGAGGTGAATTCTCCTCCATTATCTTATCTTAAGCATTTGATTCTTGAATCCATCTCATTTTCAACCATTTCCTTGTAGATCTTGAAATTTTCAAAAGCTTCTGATCTGTTCTTGAGAAAACAAACTGCAGTCGTTCTTGTATAATCATCAACTAATAACATAAAGTATCTCTCACCTTTTAAGCCTTTTTTTGTAGTTGGTCCAACTAGATTAGTATGCACAATTTCCAGTGGTTTTGTTGTTGAATATTCCTTTGATTTGAACCTGGTCTTTGTTTTCTTTCCTTGTTGGCAATGCTTGCATAAAGTGTTGGTTGGTTTCGTGATCTGGGGCGTTTCTATGACTACTTCACTTTTGTTGACTTTGACAAGGTTATCAAAATGCATGTGAGCCATTCTTCTGTGCCATAGTTAACTTTCATCTTCCTTTCCTAGACAACACTTTTCATTTGCAATTTCGCTTAACACATATATGTTGCTCTAAGTTCTTGTAGCTGTAGCGACCAATTTCCGTGAACCTTCTTTTCTTATCTCACACTTTTGTGAATTGAAAGTAAATTTATGACCTTGGTCACACATTTGACTCACACTTAAAAGATTATGTTTCATATCTTCTACTAGTAGAACATTTTCTGCCTTTTCATTCTTGTTCCCAATTCAGACTGTGTATTTTCCAATGAGTTTGGATGAATCATCATTTCCAAAGGAGACTGATCCATTTCTTTCCTTTCGTAATGTAAGAAACTTGTCTCTATCACCTGTCATGTGTTTTGAACATCCATTATCAACATACCAACCACGTTTCTTCTTTTTAGCTTGTAGAGTGACTGTGCATTCTTCATTGCTATACTGATCTTGCTTTCTTATCCATGTCATTTTATGAGGTTCTTGTTTGTGACTCTGTTGAGGTTCTTTAGAAGGGACTGTCATTCTGCAATTTTTGACCATGTGTCCAAAATTGTTACATTTGTAACATTCCACTTCAGTGCTCAAAGATTCAAACCTGTTGTAACTTCTTCTCTGTGTTTCGCTAGGTCTTCTTGAATAACCCCTTTGTGTATGGCTCTCAAAGTAGTTATTGTTCCGATTGTTATCTCTGCAATTTACAACTTTATGTCCAAAATTATTACATGCATAACATAAACCAAAAAATATAGTTTGATACCTGGTAGTTGAAGATATTATGAAAGGAGGTTCCCTTATGAATCCTTCTTCTTCTTAAATCATGTCTATCTATTGTTGATTCTGAAATTTGAATCTTCTCGGTGGAGGAGTGTCCCTGTAATCTTCCTTGTATATATTTTTATCCCCTTTGATTGTTTCTGCATAACTTTTTTTATTTGTTTCTTGCTATGTTGTTTTGGAGCTTGATTCCTTTTCTGTCTGATTGTATCCAAGTCTAGACTTGTCAAGATAAGATTTTTGACTGCTGATAATGTCATCCAAAACTTTTGAGCTATGCTGCATATTTTTCTTTTGAATATCCTTTCTTATTGTGACAATCTCTGCTTCCAGGTTTCCAATGATCTCGTCCTTTCCTTCTAGTTGTTCTTTGAGTGCTTCTTCAATTCTTTTATCTTCTTCTATTTGAACCTTCAATTTTGTGATCATTTGTTCTAGTTCTTGAGTGTCTTTTTTCTTATCTAGTTCTGCTTGTAGTTTCTTTCTTTTCTTCTTTTCTCTTCTGATAACTTTTATGACACTCATTAATTATTCTCTAAAGTCAAATTTTGCCTCTTCAATTTCTTCTTCATATGCTTCTTCATATTCTTCTTCAGAGTCTTCTTTATCAGAGTCTTCTACTTCCATGAATAGAACTCTCCCTGTTTCATTGTCACTGACTTCATCTTCATTTGATGATGAGATGTCTTATTTGGTGCAAAATTTTTTCTTGAAAACTTTCTTTGTAGTTCTTTTACCTTTATATGTTTGTCTGCCTTTTGAGTAACCTTCATCATTTCTCTTTTTCTTATGAGGAAATTTGTTAGCAAAATGACCAATACCATCACAATTAAAACAAATTAAAGGAAGCTTACCTCTGTACCTACCGTTGGTTCCCGTGTTCAGTCTTTTGACGAAGCTGGCCACTTTTTCATCATCTTCTGAGACGTTGCTGCTGCTGCTATATTTTTCTTGTTCCTTTTTCTTTTTCTTTGATCTTTTGGATGCTTTGAAGGCTGCTTCTTTTACATCTGGATTTTCCTGTTCAGTTCTCATCTCATATGATGTGAAGATTCCATACAGTATGTCCATTCTTATTGAGTTTATATCCGATCTTTCTTCTAGTGCTGATATCTTAGGGTTGAATCTCATAGGAAGAGATCTTAGTACCTTTTGAACAATTACAGATTCTTCGATTTCTTTTCCCAATCCTATGACTGCATTCACTGTTTCATCGACTCGTAAGAAGTAGGCTGCGACATCTTCATCTTCCTTCATTTTTAGTTGTTCGAAATGACCTATGTAAGTTTGAAGCTTTGCTGCTTTGAATTTTGAATCTCCTTCATAAATATTTTGAAGCTTGTCCCAAATCTCTTTAGCAGATTTAAAATGTGCAACTTTGGTGAATACTGTATCACTGAGACCATTCAAAAGTGAGTTTATGGCTTTGGAATTATTCTCACCGAGTTTCACTGCTTTGTCATTTGTTGGTGGAGCTGTTGGTGCTGTGTATTCATCTATAAATGATTGCCAAACTTGAAATCCCTGTGCCTATATATATGTCTTCATCCTTATGATCCAAAAAACATACTTCTGTCCATCAAACTATGGTATTCCATTTTTATACAAGTTGGTACTCTTTATGATCTACCTTTCAGTGGTTAAACTGATTTCTGAAGGAACCTGCTCTGATACCAATTGTTGGATTACTGAGAGGGGGGTGAATCAGTAATAGCATAATTATAATCATTTTTCTTCAAATGTTATATCAATGTATAATTATTATCCAATAATGAGCAGTAAGAAATAAACAATCACACACATACACATTACACCAATGTTTTATGTGGAAACCCAAATCGGGAGAAAACCACGAAATTATTTTTCTTATATGTCTTGAAGAATTACATTCATTGGAAGCACCGACTTCCTTTTTTTTCCAATTGCAACTGGAAGGAGGATGCAACCCCCTAGTTTCTCAGGCTACAACCTGAGGGAAGCTCCAACTCCCCAATTCATTGGCTACAACCAGAAGGAGGCTACAACCCCCAATGTTCTCTGGCTACAACTGGAAGGTGGCTACAACCACCTGTCCTTGTCCCATCCTGCCACCCTGAAGTAGAAGTAGAATGATGGAACCATTGTCACACTATCACTATGAGATATACCTCTTTAAACCTGTACCAATAAATCTGAACCATGCATCAATCTGTACCTCAACCTATAATCAACCTATAGCATAAACAAGTGCATAAACCATGCACCAACCTGTACCATAAACAAGTGCATCAACCATGCACCAACCTGTAATCAACCTGTACCATAAACAAATGCATCCAACCATGTATCCAGTATCTTCCAATCATGTGTCAACTACTCATCAACTATGACTCATCAATATGTACCAACATCATCAACTATACACCTCATGTATGTGCGCCAACTCATCAATTACTTGTCTCAACCATGTACTCAACATGCACCACAACCAAAATCCCTCATCAATTTCATCATCCAAATCTGATTTGTAGCTCTATAATAAACCTGGTGTATATGATCACATTCCTGCAAACCTTCCTTAACTTTAAAAACAAGAAACTAGCATTTTCATCAAACTTTTCTTTAGTCTCACATGCCTAGTTTTGGATTAGTCAACAACCCTAACTTGAAGTAATCATAAATTTGAACTTGTAATGTATAAATATCTGAAACGGATATACAATGTTCTTCAGTGTTTTTTGTGCAATTCCTCCATGTGTCACTACTTGGAACCTCTCAGAAAAAGAGTTATAGCAAAAATGGCATACGTTGTTGAATTCTGGCTTATTCTAGAGAGTGACATTGTAGAGCGTTCCCCACACAAAATATTTGATGAAATGATCTGAAAATGTTAAAAAATATACTAAATACTATACCCTAACCAACACATTTGGTCTCACTAAATTTGGATCTCTTATGAAGAAGTTATGGCGTTTTTACCCGAAACACCTGATTTTGACTAGTTTCAGGGCTGGCCACAAACCCTATTTTCCACGGAGTGGAACTCCAAAAATACAATGACCCACAAGATCGAATTTTTTCCACAGATACTTGGATATTTTTTCTCACTTCCATAGCAATTACAGGTCTGAATCATTATAGAAACAAAGTTATAGCGAAAATGGTGAGATGACCTATAAATAACATACCTTAGAAAGCACCATCAAAAGAATTTATCCTTCCTTGCATTTCGGCCTTCTTTTCTTCACCTTCACTCATAATTCCGGTTTAGAAATCCTTGGTTAGCTCAGATTCATATAGATATTCAATATTCTCAAGTGTAATTCAAATGAGAGATCCTTGCCTCTTATTTATACTCTCCAAGTAGCTTCCTTAAAAACATCTTCTAGGGCACTTGGCCCACTTTCCTTATTTTAGGGTTGGGTCCACTTCTAATTTCTCCATTAAATTTATTATTAAAACAATTTATTTTGTATTCACTTTGAATTATAATACACTCATCACTTCACTTTATTATTTACCTTTTAAAATCTCTTAAACCACTTTGACTACTTTGACCTTTTGGGTCTTCTAGATAACATATGAGGGTCGTCCAACTTTATAAGGCCATAACTCTCAAACCGTGAGGAGTTATGTGACATTCTACATGCCACCAGAAATGGAATGACATGTACTATCCATATAGAATAGTATTATCTGAAAATATATCATAACGTATACCCTTACCCATCAAACAAACTTGGGTCCATTACCCAAACCTGGGGTCTCCAACTTCTCATGGCCATAACTCTCTAACTGTAAGGAATTATGTGACATTCCACATACCACCAGAAATGAAATGACAAGCACTATCCATCTAGGATATTTTTCCTAACAAAATCACTTTCCTTCATCTCATTATTCCACAATTAAGCATGGGTTCTCTTACTCCACAAAGCGTCTTCCCGTGAGGGCTTTCACCATAAGGGGACCACTTTGGAGTTCATCCATATTTACTTCTTATTTAGTTCTTAACAATAATGAGTCAT